>WEIV01017855.1:127443-139367 GCA_013390005.1 Calyptomena viridis | reverse complement strand
TTTTAATAAAAGAAAATGAACAGTGAAAGGGAATGCAGAATGTGTGACAAATATATGTTACAAAAACTTTTCGTATTGTGTCTCATGAAACCTTTGCCTTACACAAAGTACAGAAAAACTAAAATAAAAGACTTTCTTTACTTTTTCTATACTTAGATAATGTGGAGCTTCCATACCATTAAGTGATGTGTGTACTGATTATTATGGTTTAATTGTAACAAGATATTCCTTGTGTACATTGGACTTTATGAACATTTGGAGCAGAAAAGAGTCTGTACTGAGAACAGCAATTGATAAAAGACCCCAGAAGAGTCAGATCATTTCAGGGATCTCCCAATCTCATAAACTACACATCAAGTAAGAAGGAAGAAAAGCAGCTGTAGGGACTGTCCATTTAGACTCTGTTGGATTTCCTGGATCAGGACCTCAATGCATAGAAATGAGAGGACACTTTTTCTCAAGCACTGTGATCAATCATTTTACCGAAAAAGCTGCTGGTGTTCAACCAAGAAGATAATCATAACATTATATTTTAAATTTCCTTTATAGGAAGTAGTGTTAGATAAAGTATTATTTCTTATAAAACATTCTGGTATTTTTTATGTTTTTAAAATAGGGTTTTAAAAATTAAATGAAACAGCTAAACATTTTAATCACTTTTAAAATCCTTTTGACATCAATCTCCATAACTACCATAGCACATTGTTTCAGAATGCTGTCCTGGCTGTAACACAGCCCAAGGCAGGACTGAGATAAAAGTGTCCCTCTGATGAAGCACCTACAGATGCGATTTGTGACACAGAGGGAGAAGAAACCCACTGACTGGGAGGAGCCTTGATGTCTGCCCTATGTCTGGCCAATGTAAGTACTAGAAACACCCAGGACAGGAAAAAAATATATACTACAGACAATAAAAAAAAAGTGAGGGATGAAATAGTAGAAGACCCTGAGCAACAAAGCAGCTCTGGGTGCTCTGGAAAGAGCGCAAACAGTGCTAAAGCAATTTAGAAGTGCTCTTTGTCTTCCAGAATTACAGAAGACATTTTATGTTCTTCTACCCCTTGAGCTCCACATGCATAAAAGTAATTAAACACAACATTTACCTTCTCTTTATCATGCTCTACCTTAATCATTCCAAGGGATATTTTTTTCTCTTTTAGTGTAGAAATGTAAATTTCTGTGATGTTGAAATAAGTTTATTAATACAGTGCTCATGTTCATAAACATTGAAAAACCACCCAGAGTTTGTTACTGCCATTGTGAAAGATGTCTCACTCTACTATTATCTTAGCTTTATGATATCATGTTTTGTGTGGGATGAGACTTTGAGCATATATTAAAGAAACAAAGACAATAATTATTGAAGTGGCACACCAAGAGCAAGAGTGGTTCTTTAATCACACTCTATTCCATGAATACTGAATGGAATACTACAGTAAAAAACCCTGATATTTTGACTGAGACATAGCAGAGCTTTAGTGCTCATAATACTCTACTTTTATAGGGTCATATTTTCTGTCTCGGATATATTAGTAGATTGTGCCAAGATTTAGGCTGTGCAGCTGCAGGAACTTGAAAAGTTGCCTCTGGTGTATCAGATCCAAAACACGCAACATTAAATTTTGTGAACTATAGCAGTTAGCTAAGTGTATGATGTCTCTTTAAGGGAAGAGATTCAAATCGGATGTCATCTAGAGCCCATTGAAACAAGTGTGGATTTTGGTTGTAAAATGACCAGAGTTTCAGGCCTTTACCAGAAAAATATCAGCAAGGACAAGTTAAATCATTTGATATTAATTCCCTGATGCTCCTTGGAAGACAGTGCCACAGAAAAGATCACCTCTGTCCAAAGGGTATTAACAAGATAGAAATCTATTAAGGTTCTAGGTATCAGCTGTTGATATCAATTCTATGCCATATATTAAAAAGAATTAATAAGGAAAGAAAGAAAAGGATTATATGGTGTTTTAATGGGATATTCTAAAAAGCTGATTTAATTTTGCATTTTGTAGTTTCGTTCAGTTATCTGTTGACGGCTAATATGAGACCCAATAGGCAGAGATGTGCTATAATGCAGAATTCAAAATGCCCATACTTACTGTACTTGTTTTCTTATAAATTGAGGTCAAGGAATTTAGAAATTACCTGGGTATGCTATAGAAAGTCATACAATAATAGAATCAGTTAGGTTGGGAAAGGTCTTTAAGATCATCAAATCCACCACTAAGCTGTGTCCCTACATGTCCTCTATACCTCACCTACACATCTACACAGGGATGGTGACTCAACCACTTCCCCAGGGAGCCTGTTCCAGTGTTTGACAACTCTTTCAATGAAGTTTTTCTAATATCCAAACTAAACCTCCCGTGATGCAACTTGAGGCTGTTCCTTTCCTATCACTTTTTACCTCGGAAAAGCGTAATTCTGCTAATTTAAGGTTTTACTAATTGCATACATTTTTGCACTGATGCCAGCTGCAAGTTTGGATAGTAACACATAGGAAAGGAATTAGGAAATTCCTATTAGGAATTAATTAGGAAATTAATTAGGAAATTAAGAAAGGAATTTTTGTTTTCAAAAAGGTGTACGGAAGGCAAGTGACCAGGTCTTAGTGGTATTTTAGGATCACATCTTCTTAAACTCTTTTAAAAGTAGGCACCTAGAATCTTGTAGAAAATCTGATACCATTATTACTGACATTATGTGTTCCAATATCCAGGGCCAATGTGTTCAATCCATTTTGCTTTCCTAATGCAGGTTGCAGAGTGTATTAATTTCTTTTGCCTAGATCACTTAGATAAAGCTTTTCAGTTGCATCCACAGTGCATAGAAGATATGAGCACATAGCATTTTGCTATCTATGGTTTTGCTGAGTGTGATTCCCAGAAAATTACTGCAACCAGAAAATCCTGAGAAGTGGAGTAAAAACCTAAGAAACAGATATAAAGATATATAAAGGACAAGATACAAAATGTTTGCTCAGTTAATAGAAAGATATGTTTGGGAGAATAATAAATTACTTGGTCTAAATGCAACTCAGCCCTCTGGAAAGAGATGTTAAATTAGTCAATGAAAGACATTATCTGGAGAACAGATCATAGGTGAAGATTGCCTTGTGCTGTTTGATGGATATATTTTAACGAACTGTAGAGTGTAGAAGACACTGTTTATTCAGGATACACTCAAAAATCAGTCAATATCATTTGTGAAGGAACATCCAATGCAGAGATTTTATGCTAACATAGAAGCTGAAATGAAGGTGGATGGAATTTTTATTGGATGAGCTAAATACACAACAAGGCAGAGGTTAATTTTGAATTTTGTAGCCAACAAGTGGCAGCACACAGCTCCAGCTGTCATCGTCAGAAGAAAGTTCAGAGACAGGAGTGTTAGGATCCACAAAGCTCGAAGTTTCCGTTCTGGCAGGATCCTTCTGGAAAGTGATCTTGGGAATCCTGAGGAAGAAACTGACTTGGCTTCACTCTTGCTGTGTTTAGGGAAATCAGAGGGAACACACATTAGTTGTAAATAACAGGATCAATTTTTTAAAGTCCCAATTCTTCAACTCAATTTCATTTCTTATAAAATGAACAGTTCATATACCTTCAAATTTTTGCTATTCTTGGCATAAGCAAATAAAATGGTTGAGAACATACTACACAATCACAGTATGCTCTAGAGAGCAATGGTATCTCTGAATGTTGTAAATAATACAGAAAGGGCATAAAATGCAGAGAGGAGGTAAATATTTAGTCTGAGATTGTCAAGGAAGCATGTGGGAATTAGACTTCTAAATCCTAATAAAATTCAACTGGAGTTGGAAACTTTAATTCCCATCTGCTCCTTTGGAAATCACATTCTTAATTTCATTTTAAGGTAGAACACTGGTTCTTTATAATATCGATTTCACTAAGATGACACCGGTCTATTTTCCACAAAATTTAAATAAGCTTGATTTTCAGTATTGTAAACATATCAAATCCAGCTGGTCAGTGAGTCAAAATTAGACTTGAAGGGTGGGGTTACTTTCTGTATTGATTTATTCAGTGAATACCCACACTGTTTTTCAGTTTGCTTTTGTTAACTAACTGTAATTAGACTATTCCCTCAGTGTTTCCTACTCAAGCCCTTTAATTATGAGATAAGGACTTATTGTTTCCTCCTATGATAGGAATAGCTCACCTCTCAACTAAGTTGGAGTTAACCATGTTTTTCTCTATTTTCACATTAAATAGTCTTCCTTTATTAATTCCTTGGTTTTCTGCATTCCAGTGCATTGAGAAAAAAGTAAAATTAAATTAACTAAAAAGAACTATACTATACTAAACCAAAACCAAAAGCCTTCAGTGTTATGTAGCATGTCCATGAACATTTCTATCACTGAAACCTACTGACTTATTTAGTTTAGCATTTGCGGTATTTTACTCTTCGATTCTTTCACTTTTCTAATTTATAGAGTAGGTAGAAATTGTTGTATTAGCTAAAAATTGTAAGAAATATCAGTTCTTGCATAAAGGAGAACTAGGTCTTTCCTGTTCCCCCCTCCTATGTTTGCTTTAATTTTAGTTTTCTGGCTTGTTTCACTCAACATGTTGTTTATTCCTGCAAACTGGGAAAGCAGTAGTTTATACTTATTTGGCTCTGGTGGACAATCCAACCCTCTGGCTCTTAGATCCTTTCTGTATGTTATCGTACATGGCTAAAAAGCAAAACCCAGTTCTATTAGACAATACTTTTGGGGATGCAGCTGTGTACTAATTATCTTTCCAGCTCACCAGCGGGAAAAAAGAGAGTAATATAGTATAGTCCATTAACGTTACAAACATTGGGGCAGATTTTCAGCTGATGCAAGTGGGCATATCAGGTGGATTTACTCCTTCTGGGGAGAAGGCCTCCTTTATTGACTTCTCAAAGCATTTCCAAATTTCAGGCCAAGTGTTGCAGTACAGTTTGATTAATTTCTCTTAGTCTGTGTAGATCTTGCCCATCTTGTCTGCTGAGGAGATTATAGTCATCCTGTGTCTGAAGTGTAAGGTTACTATTGTATTTTATTTGCTGTGTTCTGTAAAGCTCCTCACTGATTTTTAATCCATGGATCATTATTATTCAGCATTACAAGTAGATTTGCAGGATCTTAACACAATAACCCCCCAAAAATGAACTGCTGTCAGCTGCAAGCTTTTCAGTTTAATAGTAAAATAATTCTGTATTATTTGTATTTCAAACAACAGTGAATAACCTTAGATTTTGTTATGATGGAAAGCATGCTATTCTTTTTAATGTCATTTTGGAGACCACTCAGAATATTGAACAGTTCTTGGATGCATTCAATCCTTTTCTTTTGCCTTTTCTGTTTCCCTTGACTGTAATGAGCTAATCTTTGTATGCTAAGGGCTGAATACAAAGTGTGAAGAGGAAGGTCCGTGGAAAGAAAAGGAATAATATTCATTGTTGATGTTTGTTAATTTGGAGTTGCACAAAATCCATAACATGAAAGTACCTTTTAAACAGTGCTACACTGAATGTGTTTCTCAGACAGAAACTGAAATTAGAAGGACCAGCAGGGATGCTGCCTTGTGAAGAAGTATATGATAAGCCCATCCTGAAAAGGCTCTGTAGTGAAACACAAGCATAATGTTTCTCATCCACATGGTGCCATATAATCATCAGAATTCAGTTCGAATTCAGAAAAGAGGAGTGGAGAATTTTGTATCAAGACACATGAAGGATAATCTAGAAAGGACTCTTCAGGCCTTGTCACCAGAGGGGCAGTGGCAAGCTGGAGGTGATGCACGATGGCAGCCTGTCCCCATGGCTGCCCATAAACACTCCCAGCTCTGAAATGGAGATGGTCCAAATTGAAGAGGATTCACTTGAACAAGTCTCAGAAAAATCACATGAATCCTTCCAAAACTGGCCCCAAAGGTATGTCGTCAAGTAACCAGCATAGATAAGTATCTCGCCTTGCCTAAAGAGCAGCCTGGAAAAAAAGGCAGCAGAAAAATTCTGGTGGAGGAAGATAGGCAATATCAAAAGAAGTATTAAATAATTGTTTCATTATTAAAAAAAAAATCTTATTTCATGTCCCAAGAAGGGCAAAACAGGAGAATTTTTTGTACCTCTAAATGCCATAGAAACAGCAAAATTTATTTCTTAGATTGTTCTTTAAAAATAAAGAGGAGATTCTTAAAAAAGGAGATTCATTCAGACATTTATTAAATATACATGGATATCCAAAACAAATACATTGCCAAATCAAGATGAAAGACCAAGCATACTTCTGATGTTTTAATCTGAAAATAAAAAATTCAGTATATTGATAGGCCTTAATTATGTCCTTTCTTACTTAAATGATTTTCTATATTAAAACTGTAGATATTAAATTATGCTAAAGTCAAATATTCTTTATCATAATTTAACATTTATTTTACACTTGTGAAACTTTTGTGAGGTTAGTTCATTAATCTACATCAAGCATTTTAATACAAAGGATGTTGACTTAAAATCATCATCTGCTTAATCAACAGTTTTAGTTTATTATCAGAAAGCATCAGTAACCTTGATGCACTTTATCTTAATTTATGCTTTCATCAACTAGAGATAGAACTAAATAATAAGTGATCACTTTAGAAATGCATTGGAAAATGTACACGAGGAAAGTAATTCAACAACATTTGGCAGCAAATACTACCTTCATGCAACTAAACACTGGCAATACAGTAATGCATTCCTTATTAGAGCTTTTTTCTTGCGGCTCTTGAAATATCTATTCCATTTCAAATTATGACTATAGTACCTGAAGTACCACTAGCTTATATTTCACTCCCAAAGTCAGTACTATCATTCTGAGGCATCTTTTCTTGAAGATACCCTTTCCAGATTCTTCCCTGAGCCCTTGTATATGGTGACTATGAGGCAGTCCTTGAATTGTTCCACAGCATGTCAATCAGATGAACCTGAAGGCAAATTCAAATTTATATTGGAACATCTGAAGAAAACATTCCTATGCCAGCAGTGGGCAAGTGGTGAATGCAAAAAATTAGGGCTACCCTACTAGCATGCTCTAATGGAATAAAGAAGTATTAAGCACTCTCATGATGTTAGTTTGTTGTTGGTTTTGTGGGGGTTTTTTAGCTGCACTCTTCCCAAACATTCCTGGAAGGTTTGGAAGGAGAAAATTGCAATAAGCTTTCACACATCTTCTTAAAGATGCCTTCTGTAGTGGGTTGACTTTAGATGGATCTCAGGTGCCCACCAACTGCTCTATCACTCCCGTTCTCAGCCAGAGAGAGGAGAGAGAATAAGATGGAAAACAACTCGTAGGTTGAGATAAGGCAGTTTACCAAAACAAAAGTGAAAGTTTGTGCATGCAGAAGTGATGAGGAAAATAAAAAGATTTATTCTCTACTTTTCATTAACAAGTGATGTATGGCCATTTCCAGGAAGCATGGCTTCAGCACAGGTAGTAATTGCTCAGCAGGCAAACATTGTAAACAATGAGTACCCTCCCCTCCTGCTCCTTTCCTTAACTTTTATATCTGAGCTGATGTCATATGGTATGGAATATCCCTTTGGTTAGCTTGGTCTGCTTGTGTCTCCTCCCACGATTTTGCCCTCGGTTATGGAGAGGGAGAGGAATGTTGAAAGACAGTGTTGATGCTGTGCCAGTGCTGCTCAGCAGCAGGCAAAATACTGGTGTGTTATCAACACCTTTCTAGCACAGCACTGTGAGGGCTATAATGGGGAAATGATCTCCATCTCAGCCAGACCCAATACACCTTCTTTAGAGTTAAAAACATCCAAAGCTAATGAATTAACTGTGAAAAGCATGGGCTTTTTTCCCCACATACCTACACCCAACAGGAACACAGGGAATCATTAGCTTACATGGTAATTTGTTTGTCTAGTTTAAACTCACTATTCATCCTTATGAAATATTGAATATATCATAAATCTAGGGGATGTCATAACCAAGCACCATACTAGTTTACTGTTCTCTCTCAGACATGGTTGTGACAGCAGCAAATCCTGGGGGTATGGGTTTTATTTGCAATCTCTCAGACACTTTGCATGTTTTGAGCCATTTTTCATAAATGTGATTCAAAAACTCGTGTACTTCAAACAAAGCATTAAAAATGTACATAACCACTGCATCCTCAGAGTAATCCATAGTCAAGAATGCATCAGGGAACCAGGTGGCAACTATTTTCAAGGAAACAATTTAAATAAATATCGGAAGAAAAGTTGTATTTTTCCAAAGCATCAGACATTAAACAATTCTTCCAAGGCCAGACATTTTCTGAAACTCATGACATTTTTTCTGGTATTCTTTAGTTGGCAAGAACGCTTTATCACAGATAACATCTTTAGATTTGTCTTTCTGGTTTTGTTTTCCCTACTCTATTGGTATTTCCCTTATCAGATTCGATAATGAAAAACATAGTCATCTATTATAAATAAAATTTTAAAAATCACTTAAATTATTACAGAAAAAAAGCCAAAAAAAGGTATAAATTCAAGGAAGGATTAAACTAAAGAAGGTAGTTGTACCAAATTTCAAAGTAGGAAGAATGATCAGACCTCGTGCTGGACTCAAGGAAGATGGATTAACACTTTGTCAGAGTCAGATTTGATGTTTGCTTCGAGTAAAATCAATTTCCAGGTACAGAAATGTAGCATATCCCAAATCTCTTCAGTCAGAAGTGGGATTCTTAAGGTTCATTTGGTAAAACTGCTTATTGGGGAACAGAAGAGTTCCTACTCATCTAAGCAAAGATAGTTTGCATGTAATATAAATTCACACTGTCATTACATGGAGATAAATAATTAGGTGTTTTCACAATCTTTCCACAAAGACTCTTTCTACTTTTTATGCGACAAAAGGCAAATTAAGAATTCAGCCAAAAATAAGCAGTAGATTTCAATTTACCCACGTTCGAGCCTTACAAAATCCCAGCCAAGGACTGGAAAAAACAAATAGAAACAAATATACTGGATGAACATTGAATATCCAGCTCTTTTAGAAGTCAGATGCTTCTGTTTCAAAATTAAATGAAAAACTTTATTATCTTCTTCTATGAAGTGAATTGTATGTTCTCCTCATGCCTGTGACATTTGCGTAAGGTAGTCTTTGCTTTTACAGTACCTTTTGCACTCTTGAATAGTGAACTCTATCACTTTGAACAGATTATTAACTTTTTTGTGTCATTCCCAAAAGAATAAAGCAAGGTCTTAGGTTTTGTGTGTTGTACTTGATGAATGTGTTTTTCTCCAAGTTATTATCTTTTTGCACTGAGAACATTTTCAGTAAAAATCTTGTTTAGGAACAACATGAAACTGACACAAAGCATATGCATCCCCAGATTTATTTGTCTTTTTGCAAAGTGAGTTTCTATTACCATGTGTACCCTTTTAAAAGCTTGCTGAAGTATAAAAGCTTTTACCATTTGGTGAGTAGCAATTTTGCATTACTACCTTATGGAGTCATATCATAATCCGTCAAGCTCCCCTTTATAATTATTAGTGAATCCTAAATGACATAGTTCATTCCTCAACACCTTGTATGACAGTGAAAAATAAGATTTTTCATGTAAGTTCCTTGCAATATACACTAATTGGCATACTAATTGACTTTTACTATAATTTAAGTTTATTGTTTATTGCTTTTAGATTGTTAGCTGACATTCTTTTTTTTTTTTTTACAAGAACACAGTAGATATTGTTTTTTTAAAGACACATGTGCTTTATTGTGATATACCAGTGAGGTGTTTGGGGTTGCCATTTGAACAACCTGTGTACTTAAGGTGATTTTTTTCCATGGGATTTGTCTTCAGTAAAGAACAAATTGTATTTTAACCTGGGATGTGATCAACAGAGTATATTGTCATTATACAGGTAAAGAAATTAGTATAGATCAGTTTTTACACATTCTGCTGAAAGTCCAGTCTAACCCCAGCTAGCATTATTCAAGTGTCAGGAGCCTTTACCTTCCAATTATTTTAAGTCATCCAATTTTCAGTGTGCTAAGATAGTTTATTATCCTTCAGATCATGCTTACCAGGCTGCTTAGATTCAGTAAATACAAAAGTGAGTTTAAGTAACATTAGGGATCTGTACTAGGCCAAGAAACAGGAAAAAATCTAAATCGGGTTTGGAGCAGTCCTTTGTAGACAAATGCAGGAGAGGAAGAGACTAGATACCATGACATAGAAGCAGTCTTAGATTTACATCTATATTTCTAGATTTTACAATGCTGATATAGATCACTAGCTGTATTTATTAAAAGCGACTTAATAGTTGTGGTTTATATATACACCATGTCAAGGGATTTACTTGATACATTCAAATTCCTGTAGAAAATAACACAGATTTTTGCATGACATACTAAATTTTAAGATGTACTGCTAATCATTGGCTGGGCTCTACTCAGATTTTTCATCAAGAAAGACTTAACATTTCTTTGACATCATCAATAAAATTAAACTATTTCATTTAAAGCATGTTTTATCCTATAGGGTACACAAATATTACATCATCTTTATTTTTAAGAATTTATTTTCTAACAATATTATTACCCATAATAAGTTCCATATTGATGGCACTGACAACACTGCAAATTATCTTTTCTTTATGCACACAGGCAAGAAAAATTAATTTTCTCATACTTGGTCCAACTTCAGTGTCATATAAATAGGCACCATGATCTGTATCACATTTTTACATACGTGTTTGGGTATCCAACACAGTAAATTACAGTGATTCCCATTATGTAGTACACGTAGCTCCCTTTCTAAAGCTCTGCTACAGGTTTGTTTCAACTTTGCAGGTTCATTTTTCCTCAGGATTAACTAAGAAGCACAAAATGACCTGCCAGATGCACAGAGGTGACAGAACTGGGAGTAGGACTCTTGATTGTTTTAGAACAATCTTGTGAACAACATGCAGTTTTCACAAAGGATTTCACAACTTGTGAAGTGCCGCGGCACGGGCCGCTGCCAGCTTCCTCACGCCCTGACTAGCCTCAATGACAACAGTCGCCACGCCAGACAGGGGGAGCACCACCCAGTCGCTGTCTTTGCTTCAGCAAAGACCAGGCAAGGCGGCGCTTCAGGACAGACCAGAGTCTTTACTGATCTGTCCAGGGTGGAAGGGCTTGACCCCTCATAACATCGACGGGCAAAGAATCAAGGGAGACCTTCCTGGATTGCAACAGTCCGAACTTTATTCCAGACTCTGAGGCAATCGCCCCTCAGAGCCCTTGTTAACATCAGGGGGGACAATCCAGAAAGGCAACGAGCCCTTCTGTGCAGCAACTTATAAAGGAGGGAGGGTTTAGGGGCAGAAACTAGGAAGATCCAATAGGAGCAAGGGAGAAGAGGGATTAACACATCAAGGGAACCAATGAGTTTGAGGGAAGGAGTGGCTTAGGGAATAGGGGCCAATGAACTACCGAGTAACATGGAGGGTTCTAGAAGGGTAGGAGTGGTCAGGGTACATATAAGTGATGAACTTGGAAAGGACTGGAAAAAGGGGAGGAGTTGAGGGAGGAGTTCAGGGGGTTACATCATGAGGGGTGTGTACAGAGTAAACTAAATATAGGGTAGGGGGTAACAGAACATACTATGGTAAATGAACAAATCATTAAAAAATTAAAAAACCGCACCACCACAGTGAAGGATTTAAGTGTGAAAAAACAAAATGCAGATGTAACTTTAGGACATGACGGATAAAAAAAAATTTAACTTCCCTGTTTATATTTTGAATATTGAACAAAGAAGCATTCATTCCAACTTGGGACATATATCTTTCTATTCATTTTTTTAAGCATTAACATTTGAAGTTTTTAAAATGGAAAATGAGTCAAGGCATTGATAAGCAGAGTACTTTTTAGAAGTGTTAAATGGACCGTCACTTCAAGAAAGGAT
>WEIV01017855.1:58185-127259 GCA_013390005.1 Calyptomena viridis | reverse complement strand
TTTAAAATATATAATATAAAAACTAAACATTTTATCTTCTAGTTAAAGCCTGGGAAAGCAGCAGGCAAAGACTGAGTTCCCAGTGAAATGTTGAAAACTAGATATGATAAGACCACCAATAAACTCCTGAAATTTCCAGTGAATGAAGGAACCAGAAGAAAACTCAGAACAAGGTGAAATTCTTACTGTGGTGGCTGCTGAAATATTACATGTCCTTAGATGAAAAAGTTTCCTGTAGTATCACATTAAGCAGAATAAGAGATATGACTGGAGAAAGCTACGGGAGAAGTAGAATAAAGATATGAATAATCCATTCAATAAAACAAATCCATAACAAATGCCAAGATTTGCTAAATCTGTGCAAAACAGAAGATAAAAATATGTCTAGCAAGTGTCAAGGATCTGCCACAACAAGCATGCCATCAGGCAACTGGTAAAAAAAGGAGCAACTTACTAAAAGAATGAATTGTTTTGAGAGTCAAAATATGAGTATAGTTTCTTAACTACTCCTATTGGGAAGAGACATACACAGAAATCATTCCTGTAACAGTATCAGTAATCATTCCATTCAACATCATCATTAAGTGTCCACATATTTTATGTCTTTATGGCACTCAAGATGTTTTTTCAGCCTTATAAGCTCGAGAGTTCCTACTGTGGTTGAGTTCAATGGACTGTCTTTAAAGAAGACCTTTTACATTATGGTGAAATTGTTAGGAAAAGTCGACCTTTTAATTGACTGATTAATCATTGAGTTGGGGTCACTTTTAAAACTGTGTGGTGAAGAAGAAAGTCTTTTGTTTCATGCCACTACAAACTAGAAGAAAAAAAATGCCTTCTTTCAATCAAAGACTTGCAGACCTTCAAAATTCCAAATATGGTGAGGTATTATTATCTAGAACATTTCCTGTTCTGTCAAAACATATGTAAGTATCAGAGAAAGGAAGAGTTTAGTAAAACATGTATTTCATACTATCTATGTGTCTGAGTCACTATTTTCCCCTCTACAGTTTGATATTTTATGGTGAAAACCTTAATTCTTACCTAGGACAAATAGTTCTCCTACCATAGTGCAGAATGGGAGCAGCGTGGCCTAGGAGGTAGAGTATGGAGTTGTTGAGGAACAGAAAGATGCCAGCACACAGAAGCAGCTATTGATTCTCCATGATACATGACAGCTCCTAGAAGTCTCAGTGAGTATGAGAGGCAGCAATAAACTGCACAGGTGAAGCACATGCTGGCAGTGAAGAAACTGAAGCAAGCAGAGGGGTGGCTGATATGTCCTGTCAGATGTCATCAGGATGAGGCAGACCTAATGTGGGAGAAAACTCCATGCAGGAGGTTACAGGCAGGGAAGTCCCACTGGAGGAAAAGCAGTAGGACCAGGCAGCAGGAAGAGAAAAAGACTTTCCAAAGAGGAGAGAGGAAGAATTTCAGAGTCCTGGCGGACAGAGCTACAGAAGGAAGTGGGTGGATGGTGATGGAGTGGCAGGGCAGAGGAGGAGATGAGAGGTGATTTCACAGGACTTTGGGGTACATGGTACAGTGAGGCATCAGAAGGATTAAAATGGAAGCCAGAAATGCTGAATATCAGGATGGGAGTATAATCTAACTGAAGCTAGGATTGATGATGACTTTTTAGGATCAAGCAAAGATATTTGAACAGGAAGAAAAGATTGTCTGCCTTTCGGGAGGAAAGATGAGATAACAGATTTGGAGGTCAGAGGGGACACATATAGAGAAAATTCTAAGGAAGGAAAGAATGTTGAATGTACAGAAAAAAAGAAAGTGATGCATGAGGGACTTCTGAGTGGAATTCTCCAGGACAAACGAGTAAGATAGAAGTGAATGAAGATGTTGATAGGGAAAATAAATCTTGCCCCTCTTTAGGTTTCACAGACTACGTACATTTCTCTCTTCAGTTCTAATAAATAGAAAATTGGTGGGGATGGGGGTGTGTGGGCATGTTTGTGTGAAACTCCCCAGTTGACTGTGGCCCTAACAAAATGAGAGCTGGATCCTCATGAGAGCTCATCTCTTCCAAACTGAACACCTTAGTTACTCACTTAAACTGATTATTCTTTAGACTCCTAGTTTGTCCCATTGTGCCAGGATTTAAAATTAACCTCTTAAAACTCCATTTAGGTTTAACAACATAGGTCTTGTGAATGTTAATGGAGGTTTGCTATCTGACCCTTTGGAAAAACCACTCATCTTTCAGTCTGTATCCTACCTTATCTTTAAACTCACTGTGAAAGATGCTTCTGGTTGTCAGACAAATACTTTTTCTAATTTATTAAACCTTAAAATTTCTCTTTCATTATATAATCAGAGGAATATTTAGTTATGCCCCACTTTGTCTATAGGATATATGAATCATTGCGTATCAGCTACAGAGTAGCTCCATTCTGAGATAACGTTCATGAGTCAGCTTACCTTTATTAAACTTTCATTAACCTTTTGCCATTCATCTTCTAATTTCCAGTATCACATCAGCTATGTGGACTAATCAATAGTTCCTCCTGCCATAAGACGCTAATACAAAACAAGAAGATATTGTAATTTTTTCCTTCCCTTTAGACTACACACATTTGCTAATGACAACAACTGGAATTCTTTGAGAACTACTATGTTTTTTTGAAATTAATTTTTCCTTCAAGCATAACACATGAATACTTTGATGAGTTTTTTTGATACAAGCTCTAGTTTCCTCAAGCACAGGCCATATACCTAGGATTTTTGAGCACTTGCTATGTAGAATATTTAAAAATTCTTATGACTTTGGATAATTTTTTCCTATAATTTTTCATCTAGCTTGTACAATTTCTGTCATATTAATCTCTTTAATCCTACTCTTGCCATCTCTAATTTTAGATTTTTCAGTCCTTTTTACCCCCAACATGTCTGGTATTGAAAGAACTTCTTACAGGGTTTGTGGAGGACTCTTTTCAGTTGAGAGACTTCTCTGAGTTGCTAGGTACTGACAATTTCAAAAATTTGTTTTGAATTTTTTTTTGCTGCATTTATGTTAGCCATAGCTCAGGATTCTCACGTTCTCTCTTTTGAGCTGCAATCACCTCTCTGACATGCTCTGTCTCTGATTTCTGAATCATCTTCATTGTTCTAAAATTTTTTTCACTTTTGTCCTGCTTCTTAAAAACAAATTACTTAGCTGGGACAAGTTCTGCTGTAGAGATAACACACTTGTATAATATACTGAATTGATCACCTTTTGGATGTCGTGTTTTAGTACCACAGCCTGAGTGGCTTACATTAACTGTATAAATGGTGTGCTTGCCCTCAAAAATTTCACTTGACTGCCAGGTTAGCGATGGCAGCATTTTAATCATCTCAAAAATGCATCAGAGTGTTCTAACAGAGTCTTTAATTTTACTAAAAATAGTTACAAAATTAAACCAGTGCAAATGTCTTCTGATTTTGACTGACTGAAAATGGTGACCCATATGTCACAAATGCCTATTCAGGCACTCTGTAATCTGCCTACATAACGTGGTATGTAAAAAAAGCATTTCACATACCTGACATACATAATCTAAAAGCATAAGGCTAAAGAAAATAATAATAACACTATGTCTAGTATAAAATTACTTTCTCCTTAGTTCCATTATGTTATTAATCTTTCTAGCTGATATTAACAGCGTATGTTCTTCTTTATTGCCTTCTATGCATTTCCTTATGGTCCACCTCAATGTTATCCAATTTTTTATAATACTCAAAGTCTTGAATATACCAGATTCAAAATGTCTGCTCTTAGTTTTCAGGTTACTGCCAACAAAATAATTTAACCTACGCATTCATTTCACACTGCTGAGCCCTGGGTTTGCAGCTTCATTTTCAGTTGCTCTTCTGTCTGAATATGTCTCCTCAGTTCCACCATTTCATCATTTTCTTCTCCCTGTCCCACGTCATTTGTGCTGATTTCATGAGGCGTGGCAGATCTTGTAATGCAGTATATATTCTTCTGCCCTGACTTGTTTTGTGGTAAGCATGCAAATTCACTAGTTTTGGTAAGCCTTCTTGATATCTTTTCTGAAGTTATCATTGCAGTTGTCAATTTGTATTTGCAGAAATTAAAATGTTAAGGAATACAAAACTTCTGGATATTTAGTAATTTAATTGAAACTAGTAATTTTAAAGAAACAGGCAAACGATGTGCATCCACAGTAACACAAATGCCTTTTTATTTCCTTAACAGAGGTAGTCAGTTCTAAGTAGGAAATATTTTGTGGTTGTGATTATTCTGGCATACGAAGACTTCTCCAATGTCACAGAGAGTATTTTTAGTAACCATTTTTTAAAATCTATCAAATTATATGTATTTAAGTGTATTTGAATAAAATTACCTGTGTGTTTTGTTTTGGGGGGATTTTATGTCAGTGATAGGAAGAGGTATGCATTTCCTTAATCTTGAGGATGAGTCCTCTGAAATCATGCTGGTGTGATTTAGACTTATGGAGGTTTAATTATTACCTGTCATTGCCATTTGACTTAGGTATGGTGTTTTTCTGTGTACAGAAAAAAATAGTTTTATTCTCTCTTCAGTTATATGCATTCTTCCATGCTAATATTTCCTTTTTTTTTAATACTGAGGTTTTCATTATTTTTTTCTAGCCTCAGTTGCAGCATACAAACCATCTTGCTTTGTGCCCAGATTCTGTCCCATTTTCTTCTCCCCCCTAAGTTAGAAACTTCGAAACCCAGTTTTTAACACCTGTTAAAATTTTCCTAACGGTTTACTTGTCCTACAGGACACTTAGCTTTCATTTTGCTTTCTCTAATACACATTGCATACCTTGTCACTTCAGTTCCATTATGTCCTGTCATTTAAATTATAATAAGTCATCCTGAGTTAATCAACATCCCTACTTACAATGCTTATTAATGCGACAAGTTGTGGTGTTCCTTCTTCTGTGACCACTAAATTTTAAACTCCTCTAATACCTCTCCCTCTTTGAAAATTATTTTTGTAGTTTTCTCTTTGATTTTTCATTTTTCCCCCACCCTCCATGCCATTTTAATTTCTGTTATCTTACATACCCTTTTCAAATTAGCTTAATATAATAGTAATTGTTTTCTGTTTTTCTTTCTTTCCTTGGAGATAATTTACTCAGATGCCTTAAAGATCATTTATCCTAATGGTACCAATGATTATTTGTATGAAGGTAAAGCCTGTGGGACCCAATCAGGTAAGCTCCTATTATCCTGAGTGCTGTGCAAATAACGGTCATTGCCAGAGGTCAACAGGACACAAAGTTATGATTTCAGTTGCATATTCGATTTAAGAAAATACGCGACAAAGGATCACAACAAAGAGCAAGATAAGGAGAATGAAGGACATCCGTCCAGGGCATCCACTTTGTCCTGGACTCATATTAATTTTCAGCACCTATCTATGACATTTAGTTGGACATAATTACCCCAAGTGTCTGCAGAGTTTATAGTGAAAGACAGCTGGAATGATGACTGTGGGAGCTATCAGCCTCCTCAGTAGGCTCCTGTTGTCAACACAGGACTTACTTTGACCCCTCAGAAGACCCAGAAATCCCAGAAATTTACACTTGGACTTGACAAAACTTCATATAGGCAAGCACATGCATCAAACCAGTATCAAGATTTCCTTCCTGTGGCTAGTATACATTGCCTTTTGTAAAGCCTATTTTTCAGTATAGATTCAACAAATCTGATGTAAGTATAAGAAATAGTTACTCAGCGTTCCCATACTATTGGCTGAGATATATGATGAGAAAAGTGGGGTTTGTTGTGTTTTCCTCATCCTTAGAACACACAATTGCATTCAAGTTTCATTTTAGGCTTAGCTTTAAAGGCAAATCATGGCGGGAGTTATGTCTTCTTGTGGAGGCTTATTGTAAGGATTATTGCCTGATAGTGAGATGAAACATTTACCTGAATTATCTTGTGAACAATCATAACTATGGAGTCTACCACCTAAAATAAATCTTCTACTCTTTTCTTCCAGCCATGTTCTTCAAATATTGTCAGAATGTCAGCACATCTCTACACTTTACTCCTTTATCTCACTACACAAAAGATACTTACTGAACTTTGTCATTATAGTACTGCATATATTTTTACCTTCTTCCTGTAGAAGTGGCAAAGAGGAATTTCTGTTTCAATTTCTACTCAACTTATCTCTTTAAACCAGTACAACAACTTGCCAACATCATTAGCTAGGGAGTAAAATACCATGACCATACCTACTTAGTTCTGTCTTCATAGGTCAGTCTATCCATGTTACTGGTATCTTGTTACATATTTCTGAAATGCCAGCAACTTAATGAAATAATTTTATTAATGCAGTGCTTATAAATAAATGTCATGTTTCAGGGATTTAACAAAATCACAAAGACTACAGCTGCATTTGCCTTTTGACTGCCATATACTGTAGGTTTGTATCTACTTGACTTGTGTCTAAGGTTAAGTCTTTACATGAAAGTTATATTGCTACAATTTGGATGGTCTTGTGGTTTAAAAATAGCATGCACTATATTCACTAATTTATTCACTAATAAAGAAAGAAGTGTAGATGTACTTTAGATAGAAATTGCTTATCTCCATTCCCATGTGGAATATCTATACCATTATATAGGACCTTTATATCTGTCATGAGTACTCAAAAAAGGTTGTACAATTTTAAATATGCATCTTATTGTGGAAGAATTTGCTGTTTAAGATGAGCTTCCTTGGTTCTTCTAGTCACTCAGACTTTCTCAACCCTGAAAACTTCCAAGTTTTCCCTTCTAGTTAAATATTTGAGCTGCAGATCATTTTTCCCTGAGGTATATTAGCTTTCATTTTTCCCATGTTAAATCTTGTGAGCAGTTAGCCATCTTCTTTATTACTTCTTTTGTAATCTTTTAACACTCCCTTCATGATGCTTTCTGAACTCTTCACGCTAGAACCAAAGAAAAGTCTAGAACATAAATACACGCAGCTATGTACATTTTAAATTTCTAAATGCACCTTTTTTTTTTTGCACTGAGAATAGATATGCTTTCTTCTTAGCTTTACATTGATGTAATGTTTCTATGACATTGCTTAATATGAGTGAAGAGTCAGGCAAGAAGGTTCTGATTTGAAGTCTACTGTTGAAAAGATCCTTATTGACTTTAGCAGGCTTGAGATTCATACATAAATCTGTAAAACCAAATGATAAGGTCAATGGTTTAGTACTCTATAAAATTTTGCCTAATAAATGAATGTAAAATTTCATCCAAAATGTCCCTATGAATTTATGCCTCTCTTTTCTCATTCTTTAAATCAATATAAAAGCAACACAAGGAATGTATCAATGTCAAGCTCCCAATAGCCCTGCCACTGTTGGGTTTTTTTATATGTTTTTCCCTTTAAAGCTAGGAATACAAATATCTCTACATTGTTCAGTTTCTTGTAACTATGTAAATTCAAATTCAGAATTATTTTTCTGGTTTCATTTCAATTAT
Organism: Calyptomena viridis; assembly: GCA_013390005.1. Lineage (NCBI taxonomy): Eukaryota > Metazoa > Chordata > Aves > Passeriformes > Eurylaimidae > Calyptomena > Calyptomena viridis. The sequence continues at coordinate 119,778 of WEIV01017855.1, read as the reverse complement.
AGCTTAAAACACATACAAAGTCAAAATCTCTCACTAAGAGAAAAAGAATCTGTCTGCAAAATTTTAACCCCATGTGTTGTGACTTAATGAAACTACTGTGTTACAAACCCAGAGAAAAGAAGCTCTGTAACAGCACCAATCACAGTGTTAATGGTGCTATTCTATCATACAGAGCCTGCAGAGGGCATATAGGCCTACTTCAGAATGATAAGGAAGGACGTTGATGGATCTCATAAAGCTGACAGGTCATTGCTATCCATTGTCTTGCAGAACAGATTAATAGATTCATTGGTTCTTACTAGACAAAACTGTTCACAGCAGATAGAATTTATCCTGAAAAGTTGCTGCATTCTGCTTGCTGGTACAAAATGCTCTTCGGTTTTCCATCTTTCAGTTGTTGGCAGATACTTAAATAAGAAACACAGAGAATCCGTTTACAGTTATGGGTCTCTGTCCTCACTCATAATTGTAGTTATTAGATAGATTTTAAAAGCTCTTTTTGTCAAGAATAGAGCATTACATAGACCCCAGGGGCACAATTAATCACCCTCCAGATATGTCAGCTGCATGATACAAGAGTTGGTGAATTTAATACTATTTTTTTGTGTTGGATAGAAATCAAAAAGGAACTATTTGGCAATGCGCCTCAGATCATTACAAAGCTGTCTACTGTGGCACTCCAATCTTGACAGCCACAGGTCAGCTCTGGAGGGAACTTGTAGAGCCAAAGGGGGCCTGTAAAACCAAACTGATCCTCATTTTGTTATCCTGAATATTTTCACTCTGATGCATTTATTATAAAAATTAAGGTGAAAAGGAAGGAAAAAACCTAATGCCTTTTACATCAGTAAAGCCAATAGAGCACTTATTTGATGTTTACTGATATTGGTGAAATGTCAGCATTTTTGAGTATTCCCTTTGATGAGACTGATTGATGGCTCATCAAAGGCATATGTAGGGATCACTGGTCTAACAACTGTTTTATCATACTCTCTGTGTCCACTACCTTTCAAACCATGTGCAAAAGAACTGGAAAATCCAAAAAGATGATAGAAAACATTTCTTATTTATACTGTTATAAAACAAATGTCAGGAGAATATATGTGGGCTCACAAGTTAATGCTTTTTACAACTGTAATTTTGTATTATATCACTCATTCCAGAATACTGGGAAATGTTCTGTGATGACTCACACAGTATTACCAGTCCCACAGTGTTATTTGAGATAATGCCTCAAGTAGACTTGATTACTATGATTGTTTCTCATTCTTATTTGAGCTGTATCTCCATCTTCCTTCATTTAACTGAAGTGTGTTTGCAAGTTAGAGTCTAAAACTGTTTCACCATACAGGTTTTTTGATCCCTGACTAGCAGAGGCATAGCTGTTGGCTTAAATCTCCTCTTTTCAAGTCCACAGGGAATTCCAATGCATCATGAAAACAGACATTCCTTGATTGAAGAGAAACCAAAACAATGCCAGATGCATTTTATTGTTTTTCCCAAGCCGAAGGAGAAACAAACACATATTTGCAAAAGTGAAATAGTAATCTGGTTGCTGGACTTCATTTTCTACACAAATGACATCCATGAACATCATATGGGAAAGCCAGATCTTATATTGACTACAGAAAATGAAAAGGTTTTGTGACAAAAATACTACATCCAAACCTGTTGGGTCTATGGATTACCTGGGAAAAAAAGAACACTCATCTGAAATTCTCCTAAGGCTATTGACAGGTGAGTAGTGAAAGTGGTTGTAAACCAGGGTGAAAAATCGGTTCTGTGGACGTAGAAGGTACTTTTGATGTACTTTGTCCCTTTTGAACAGTTCCATTTTGATACTTGCTTGACTGCTTTGAGCAACTTTTAAATGTTTCTGTTTCGGTGAGAGGTCGTGGTCAAATTATGACCATGCATCAATGAATTGGAACACAGTCTACAACATTTATGAAGACAGAAAATCTTCAAACTGTCTTTTGTTATTGTTCTCATGGGTGGTGAGTGTAAGGAAAAAAAAGATGTTCTCAGTCATAACAGGTTGGGATAGGCTTAAGGGTATCACAGTTATGTACCTGCATGTCTTCTATATTGAGGCATATTTGCCTACATATCGGATATGGAAATTGGGATGAGAGTATCCCTCTGATGTATAGCTATATTTCAATACTAAATTATGATACCGTAATGCACTGATGTGCCTTAGATAGAGGCCAAATTAATGATGATAAGGTATGTGGGTGGGGTAGAATTTCTAACCTAGGTATTTTGATGCCAATATATGTTTTAGGTCAAGCAGGTCCCAGTATATACATATTCACTCTCCAATCTGCCAGTTCTGACCAGTGTGCATTCTTGGCCTAGCTTGTCCATCAGCATAGCTACATACTTCAGCCTCTTGCAGAATAGCTCATTCTTCACATTCATTTTAGGTTTTTTGCACTTCAGTCTGTACATGATATCTCTAAAAGGTGTCACCAGAACTGTACTTTGTTAAATATCTGCTAGGGGAAAGCTTTTAGTGACCCCAACTTGTCCATTATAATTCTTCTACTAGAAAATATTCCCCTTGGATCCATTCCTTATGGCATTCTCATTCACTCATTTTGGTTACAGCAAGTCAAACAAGCATTGTGATTAAATAGCGTGAACCAATCTGGCTCATCTTCACAGAAACATGTTAGGAAGTGATTATATGAGCAATAGAGTCGGGAGACCAGGGCCTGAGTTGAGGGGGAGGAAGGAGGAGGAATAATCTCTAGGAGAAGGTCAGTAGCGAAATGCTATGGATACACTGGTTGCACTGGCATAGGTGGAGCTGGACAGTAACGGCCATGCAGTCTTCAGAGGCCACTATGCTGAGTGCTGAGAAAAATGATGTAGAATAGGTACTGAAGGATACCAATTCGATCAACAGCATCCCTAGTTTTGATGCCAGGTAATTCAGGAAAGTAGTGTGCTTCAGCACGGATGTCAAGAACATGCTGTGAGGGCCGGCAGTGCCTGCTGTGAAACAAGTAAAGGTAGGTTTAGCTTGTTGCCTTCACTACTGCCTTGCCTTAGTTGCCTGCTCCTGGTACTGTAGCAGAGTCTGCTGCTCACAGTACACCAGAGGGAAGGGGCTTTGTGCATGTTACTGAGGCACTTTGCAAAAAAAAGGGCATTTAAGCCAAATTGGTTGACTTTGCACTGAAGCACATAAGAAATGCCTGCTGACACTGTTACGACGCTTGTGTTCTCCTCTAGATATATAAGAACAGGAGGTGACTTTTTAAATGCTCTGTTGTTTTGAGGGTTTTTTTCAGTGAGCAGCTGACTTCAGCTTGACCCATTTATTTCTAAACCGCTTCCCTGCCACCAATGCAGTGGTACATCTCTTTGGTGCAGACAAAACCCAAACCTATCTTTAGGGCTTTTACTGCTGCATTTTAGAGTAGACTCTTGCTAGAAAGAGCTGGATGGTGATTGGGAAGCTGGCAGATTTACCACTGTCATGCAAAATGACATGGTCTTGCAGAAGGTGATGTGAAATGAAAACATTTGCTCAGAGAAGTTGTATTTCTGTTTTCTGTGTTTCCTAGTGCCAAAAGGTGAGCAAACATATTGCAGGCCTTTGCCTGGGTCTAATCCCAAGCAGGTGTAGACTCAAATGATTCTCTAGATGAGTCACAACATTCTTGCATCATGAAAAAGGTATTGCAATGCCAGGAGTCTAGCTACAGTATGCCAGTGTTTCAGATTTCACATTCTTTAAAGACTGAATTAAAGGAAATACAAGCTCTTTCATTTTCTCCATAACTCTTACCTTTTCTATTTTTTAAGAATAGAAAAAAAATCAAAGCATTTCAATGTTGCTGTCAAATGTCAAATAAAATATTTGTATTTTCATCTCATTTTCTTCAAATTTTCCCTTTGCAGTATCTGCGCCCTCTTATTAGTGTGCCCTTTGCTTCCTAACTTTGTTTCGTAAGTCCTTCTTTCCTTTTTCTTCCTTGCTTCTTTGCTTGTCTTTGACAGATAGCCTATCTTCCTTTTCCTTGCAATGTGTGAAATTCCAGGGTTCCATAAAGTTTCTCATATTACAGGACTACTATCTAAATGCAAATATTTAAGGAAAAACAGAAGATAAAGTGAAGTACTTCCTCACTGAAGTGTGTATTTAGCTGGCTTCCACATTAAAACAGTAGCAGCTAGCAAAACACCTAATAGTAAACCTTAGTAAAAATTTTTTTAATTACTGAATTTTGATCAGAAGTAAAGTTTTCCTTTTTCATGTGCCTTATAAAACATCTTTTTCTTATTCTTTAAGGGAATATTTTTAATATTATATGTATTCAAAAAATGTCCAATGAGACCACAGTAAAATACAAATCATGCACCTGTGAAGCCTCACTCGATCAGTATGTTTGGAATGCCAAAGCAACCATTGTCTAACAGAGCCCTCTGTTCAGGAATTTATTTATATCACCTGCTTATGAAATGTATTTAAAACAAAAACATCATAATTAGGCCTTTGTGCCAGAATTCAAAGAGAACTAAAATTCAACTCTTCCCTATAATTTTAATCTGGATAAAATCAGAGGTAATTGCAGAGCTGAAAGAGCTTTTTTTTTCTCTTAGGATCTGGTTTTGTTGAACCCTTTGATAATATCATGTGAGACAACCCAATATAAAGAGATTTCCAATACAGGACTGGTAGTGGCAGTGATAGGCAACTGGAATTATCTATGATAGATGGACAGATAGGTAGGATAAGCAGTTTCAAATCAGTTTTTCTAGGAAATAAAATCTTTCACCCCTACGATCTTCTTTTAATTTATTTTCCACTGTGCAACTCATCTATAACAGCACCTTTTACTCCATGAACTGAGATCTAGGCAGCAAGCATTTTCATGAAAAGGAGTGACACCCTCACCACCTGCATTTACAGAAGCCCTCTGACACCCTGGCTCGGCTCCCTTTGGCTCTCAGTCCATGCCCAGCCCAGGCAGTCATGACCCCCAAGGTTGAGAGGAGCTCTGTCCCTGTGGCACCTCCTACCTTGCTGCCACACCTTGCCCCTAACTGTATGCTGTTCCTGCTGAATGGCAAGTACTCTATTTCATTGTAAATACTAGGTCAAAGCTCAAGTTCAGACTCCTGGTGTTTTGCATGATGCTTTGCAATCCTAGAGCTAGCTAGAACAAATAGTTTGGGAAGTGAAGGGGAGAGCAAATTCAGCTTAGTCCTACTTTGCCAGTTAGTCACTCTAAGAATATATCAACACACATACTTGAATTATGGTCACAAATTGTTGGAGCATTTTATCCACATATGAGCAGGGTAGAAGCTAACAAATCTGTATTTTAAGCATATCCTAGATCAATAAAAAGTGCCTGAAAAAGTACATGCATAAGTGAAAAACCAAACATAAGTGGGCTGGCCTCAGGATATCATTATTTATTGAAACATATTTTTCTTTTCCTTATGGTTTTAGAAACAAATGGCAGGTGCACTTAAAGAATAAAATTAGTCATAATTAGTTCTGCAGACTATTTTGAATCACACAGCTGAGATCTGGATAAATAATTCAGATTTTAGTCAGTAAATATAAAACCAAAATCCATTTATAAACCGAGAATGCTTATTAATCTGTAGCTCTCAGGCTAACAGTTTGTGTCAATTACCCAAGTAGTCTTGCATCACTGGTAATCACAATCATCTGCTGTGTTTCTGTTCTTCGGTACAATAGTAGGGGTAAGAATTCACTTTTTCTCTGTTTCACGCCAATCCATTTCTTTATCAGAGTATTTGTGAAAATGAGAAGCTGGGGGCTGAGTCAAGACAACTTTCTTTTTAAGGTCAGCAAATTTTCAGAATTTGCCACGTGTTTCCTGATACCCATGTTGCTGTTGTGGCTAACAAACACTTTCCCAAATGCTGCCTCAAGACCTATTTTTCAATATTTTGACAAACTTCTATTATAATTTTTGGCAAGTTCTCAGATTTTAGATCCACAAAACACTTGGATGGTGGTGTATTGAGTGCACTGTGTAGTCCCTGCTGAGTCAACCTGAAGGCCCTTGGAAACCATGGTGAGTGTCTCACAGAGGTATTCTTGACTGGGGAGGCATACCTTAACAGTGAAATTACATACTAGGGGTAATTTAGGGTAATTTTAATACTAGGGGTAATTTTTTTGGCGTAATTAGGCTGGGCTAAGGGGTTCTTTCCTCCTCTTTGTGGTGTATTCTTCCTTCAGAGGTGATGAGGGTATGGGATGGGCATATGCATAGGTCAGGTAGGACAATGACAACAGATACACAGTCACATCCAAAGCTACTCATGATCCTCCTCACACAGGTTTGGTGAGGACCACACCTTCAGTGCAGGACGCTTGGTCCCACTATCTCCTCTCAGCACTTGAAAGCCTCTCGTCTTGCCAGATGCATATCCAAGGGCTTCCTCCAAGTCCTGATGCCTTGACATAGATCAAATTAAGCCTCATAGATAGGCTCCTTTTGCTGATTTGCTGAGCTATTTAGAGGAACCAAAATAAGTTGCTGAGCTGCTTAAAGAAAGCAAGCCAGGGAGAACGTAGCCCACTGGCAGAACCAATCAGCTGTATGATGTATACAATAAGTAGTAACTAATAATAATTTCTGATAATAAATAGACTTACAAGGCGAACAATTTTTCTTGGCATTATCTGTGTAAACTTTAATTTCTTTTTCAACGTTTCTTTTACCAGGAAATTTATTCTTGGCTTTAAGACTTCAAGTCAGTGAAATTCCACCAATCAGCAAATTAGTTCACGGCCAGAAAGTGTTGTGGTTAAAAAAGCATGTAGGAACTCTGCTTTGAATCCCTTTTGCTACCAATCATAATCAGCACCTCTGCATGAAATTTTGTGCTTCACTACTAAAGATCAAAAATAACCCTTCTCCTTTTACCTATTTGTGGAACACAGTAAAATCACCTGTCCATCTGAATATAGAAAATGGACTAAGCTTCCTTAATGCCTGGAGAGATATTTTGTATTTCAGATATTTTAATGCTTTTTTTAAAAACCTTATTTAATATACAAGTCTCTCACTCGACCACCTTGTTCTCTCCGAAGTTTGAGCCCAGGTACCAAAGTATTTGCAGTAATAGGATGATTAAGGGCTGATAAATTCAATAGCAATAGCACTTCATAGTACAAGCTGCTTTTACCCAAAAGCCACATTCTTAGATGCTTGCAACTTGCCTCATCAGTTGTAGTTTTACCACCAAACCATCACCTGGAAATTCCACCATTAAAGATATAGAACTGCCTGAAGATAATTGATAAATATATAGAAGAGCACTAGAACAAATATGGAAATGCTCTTTAGATATATGTATCTTTAAATACCTAGATAGTCAAAGAGGTTCTGAGTGTTTTGTGAAAAATAGACCAGGAAGCCTTATAGGTGAACATTATGAATTAGTTGAAATAATAATTTAAAACAAAGTAGCAAAACACTTGGGAGACCATGGCCAAATAGGGGATCAGCACATTTCCTGCAGAGGGAAATATTGTTGTGTTAATCTGCTAGAACTCCTTGAATATGTTAATAAAGGAGAGGAGTTGGAATAATTTATTCTAACCTCTCTGGGCCACTGACAAAATTCTTTGCGAGAAGCTATGAAGGAAGCTAAGTAGTGATGGATCAAGAAGTGGTGCAGGAAAAGGAGGTGAAGGGCAGGATTAAACGGTCAATTTCATCATGTCAAAGGATAACAGCAGTGGCCCCCAAGGTTCCTGTTCATCCACTTATTTATTAATCATCTAGCAAAAAGGAATTGCTGTGAGGCAGCAAAATTTGCAAGGGATAAAAAATAGTTCAACCTAAGTTCAGAGATGTTCATGTGCAACTTCTGAAACAAACAAAACTATATGACCTACTCACTCTGACAAATGAATTATCAACAAAAGCAAAGTAAGGTACACCAGGTGGAAAAAATATGAATTACCCAACACCTCACAGAACTCTAAATTAGCGTACCAACTTTAGAAAGGGTCCCAGTTATCCTTGTAAATTACTTCAGTAGAGACTTCTGCTTAATGTGCATCTGTACCAGATAAGCAAACATAAGATGCATAAAGAATGGGAACTAATAGAGAAAGGATTAAACTGACAATGCTATAGTCTGATCTGAAATATTGTGTGCAGTACCAGTGACTCCATCTTATGAACAATAATGCTGATTTAGAGAGGGTTCAGTGAAGGACAATGGGAATGATCAAGAGCATTAAAAAGTGCTCTTATGAAAAAAGATGGAAGTCACTAGGGCTGTTGACCGTGAAAAAATGGATGTCAAGTTTACAAACTGTAATGAAGGCTAAAGTGAATGTATATCTTACAAAACACACACACACACAAAGGGAGAGGCAAAGTAATTAAAAAGAGCAAAATGGAAAAAGATATACTGTTTCATATAATTTGCAGTAAGAATCTGAAAATGAAGAAATCTTTGGGGCCAAGAATTGAAGGGGATTCATAAAGAGACTGCGAGACTGGCATAGGGGTAACCAGAATTTTCAGGGGTAACAACTAATGGAAACAGCTCTTATTTCAGCCAAACTCAGTTAGGGAGAGCTAATGTGTCACAAATTTTCACACATCCCTACCCTCAGGTTTGTCTGAGCACCTCCCTCTGAATCATCCTAAGTGCTTTAGAAGACAAAATATTAGATAAGACTGATTCAAGACAATTCCTACAGTTCTATGAAACAGCTACATTTTATATTGGATCCCACTTGCAATTCCTAATTGTGCTTTATTCGTTAGCAGATTTTTAACTGATATCATTAGTTTTTTACACTGGTTTGTAGTGAGTCTATACAGTGCTATTTTTTAAAATTTGTCATGTAATATAAATGGGGTGAAATTCACCACAGACATCTAAATATATTATGTCAACACTTTATCATCCAAACTTAGATGATCTTATGAAAACAATGCTAGCACATTTTCTTGATAAGATTTATTTTCCATAAAAGCATATTAACATTGTTTATGCTAAAATCTTAACTTTTTTACTGATCATGTCCCATAAAAGCTCTTCCATGGTTGTAAGAGAAGCTGATATAAGACTAAGTAGCCTGTAGCTCCTCATATCATCTCATTTCACTCATTTTAAAATAACAGCAGTCTTTACTAGTCCTCTGGAACTTTTTTCCCACAAATCAAGATTTGTTCAAAATCAACATTAATATTCAGAGAGCTCCTAAGCCAATTCGTTAATACTACTGGGTGCAAGTTATTGGGCACAGTAGATTCTAAACTGCTTAATGGTTTTTGTTTCACATCCTCCCCAGTTACTAATGGAATAGAAAGTATTTAATTAATCACTGTAAGAGACGAATACATCATGCTAATGATGACTTCTGTTTTTCCTGCATAGTGATTGACAATTTTGCAATCCTGGTCAAGTTCTGGATCTGTGCCATTTGAAGGATTTCATTTGTTTCTGATTTACTTAAAATATTCCTTCTCAACCCCATCAGTAAGAAATTCTTTTTACATGCCTTTTAGCTTTCCTTGTTAATTGCCTGTTTTTTCTGACTTGAGCCCATGGTAAGGACCTTTCCTTCTGCATGTGCTACTGGTTTTGTAGCAGCTGCTTTCGTCTTTCACAAAGGGTTCTGTAGACTCCTGGCTACATCAAGGGGAACAAGTACAGTGACACAACTAGAGCAGACCTCTGAAGAGAAGCAGCCGACACTGAGTATCTGGCATTCACATTGCATTTCTCAGGTGTCTGTTCTTAGGACTAGCTCCAGCCAGGACTCCTGGACAGAATACGACACAGGTAGGTTTAATGAATGAGGACCGTCAAAGGTTCATTCCAAAAACACATAACAGACATGAGTTAATATGCTAATGTAGATGAGCCTTGTAATAAATAATGTCTCTGTATTGTGGTTGGCTGAGATGGAGCCAATTTCCCCACAGCAGCCCTCACAGTGCTGTGCATTGGTAGCTGGAAAGGTTTTGATAACACACCAGTGTTTTGTCTTCTGCTGAGCAGTGCTCAAACAGCATTAGTGTTGTCTCCTCAACATTGCCCCCCCATCAGTAGGTTGGGGGGTGAACAAGATCCTGGCAGGGGACACAAGTAGGCCAGCTGACCCAAAGTGACCGAAGGGATATTCCATACCATAGCATGTCAGCTCAGATAGAAAAGCCAAGGAAAGGAAGAGAAAGGGGGGCATTAGTCTTTTATATTTGCTTTCCATAGCCACCACTAGAGGCGATGAAGCCCTGTTTATCGGAAGTAGAGAATAAATGTGAGGGTTTTTTTCCTCTTTGCTTGTGCGGGTGCAACTTCTGCTTTTACTTTAGTAAATTGGCTTATCTTAACATGCATGCCATTTTCCATCTTATTTTCTTCCCCCATGTCCAGCTGAGAAGGGGTTGGGATGGAGTGGCTTTGTGGACACCTGACATCCGTTGAAGGTCAACCCACTGGACTCTCATTTACCAAGTAACCATAAAAAAAAGTAGAGAATTTATCTTTTTTTTTTTTTCTAGTTGCACATATGGTGAAGATATCTTACTACTTCTTCTCAAGAACCATGTTTATTCTTGCAGAAGGAACCACTGAACCACCACCTTTTTTCTGCTGAATCCAACAGAAAACAAAAGTGTCTGCTGAAATAAAGGGACAAGAGTATGGCCAAAAGTAATATGCAGGAAAAATCTAATACACTTTCAAAATTGCAGGTTTGAGGTTTTTATTTTTAATTAAGAAGCCTGAGAGTTATCAAATGGAACTAAGCGCAGGAAAAGTTTTAAGAGGTTATAATAAGCAGCTTTTGAGGTGGCAAAATATTAAATAAGTAAATTTCCAATCGGGGTAATTTTTAATTGACCTCTAAATCAAAAATATTTTGATTATACACTGTTTGAAGAAAATTAATTATCCTCCTTTTCCTTCAAAGTATGGTAATTTTAAGGCCAAACCAATTTCCAAGCCAAAGTTAAAGAAGGCCAAATATAGGACTTGAAAAGCTAGTTGCAACCTTAACAATAGGGAGAACACTGCTTTTCCATAATAAAGAGAAGGGAGACGTGACAAAACTTCTTGAGAAGGCTACAGATTTGATAATAAGAGGGGTGAACCAAAATTTTAAATAAATTCAGCACTTACAGAGTTTAGCTGAAACTTCCTTCATGTGTAGTATTGAGATGTACTATCATGTACATGTGTAGTACAGGGAGATGCTCCTGGAATATGAAGTGTCTTCAGAGGAAACTGCAATGTGCCAGTGATTGATAGCTAGGAAAACAGATACCCCAAAATGGGGCACTGCATTTCTTCCTCTCTGCGACATTACTCTGTAAGTAGAACAGAAAACCAACTATTTTCTGTTACTATAAACTCAGCACTGCCAAGCTTGTTTCACACATGGAACCACTGCTTCTCAGTCTAGCATCTTAACTTCTGTCAGTTGGTGGTGGACCTGTTAGATAAAGATAAAATGATGAAGATTCAGTCAAGGTGAAATAGCACGTTACAGCTTAACTCAGACTTCCCTGATACCATCAGGGAACTTGACTATTGGTTGCACTTTACTCTCTGGATGTAGTGACGAAATACAATCATGAACTACCTTGACTCACCCAGTGGCTGGGCAGTTCAGGTTTCTATAAAACTGGGTTATACCACTAAAATACTGGAGAAAGTCATAGATCAGCAACAGACCTGGGTGAATAATAATTCATTTGTGATGAGGGGCCTTTTGCTTCATTTTCCATTTGTCATTTTCACATGCAATTATCTGAATTTTTTTGTTGAATTATTTTTATAAATATTTTTCATATGCAGGTTATTGAATGGCAGTTTAATCAAAGTATCTGATACTAGAAATTCAGAAGGGACTCCTTTTATTGGGCATATCAATCATGTGGCTTTTTCCTAATTGGTTGAGGATATCTCTCAGAATCTGCCTGCTAGTAAAAATAATAATAATTACAAATGCAAAGTCATCACTGCATTGATCATTCATGCCAATAATATGTGAATAGTTAATTACAGCTCATTCATTTGAGCAACTATTTGCAAAAAATGCTTGGGAATGTTCCATCGAACAGTAGCCACTGTTATCTTCTTCCCTCTCCTGTCTTTGAGCCTCTTTGTCTGTTGAAGGACAGATGCTGGCATTCAGTTGTTTTTCAAGACTTGTCAAAAAGCCATACCCAATGTGAAACCTCAGATGATAATACTGAAAAAGAAATATAAAATAATTAAATAGAAATCCAGTGTAGAGTACAGAATAATGGTTTATATTGTCCATTATATACTATCTGCTTGTAAAAAAATATTTTAAATTAATTTTACAGGCTATAGATATTTAACTCTGGATGGATTTTCCCCAAATCCCCGGTGGCTCCTTATGTGAATCACAAAAATTGAAGTGTGATTTATAGCAACAGTCTCATAGTTTGGAGTTCCTAGCAGAAGATATATATCCCTTTATTTCAATGTATAGATACATGGCTCCTCTTATCCTTTGTACAGATGACTTCCAGTTAGCACATGGCCTAATTCATAGAGTTATCCACTCTGCTTCAGTTATTTAAGTACAATTGGAAGAAAAAATACTTGATCTCCATCCATACCCAAATGCTTCTGCCTCGCCAGCAAGAATTCACTGATTCCTTCTGGATAACTATATTATAGACCTGACTATACTGGGCATCAAAAAAGCTGAAGATACAATCTGCATAATATTTACATATATTTGCATACATTTGCCTGGCCAGAAAATATAGCAATTCAGATTTCCACATCATAAGAGGGCTATTGGAAGTATTCTCTGTTCCTTTGGTGTGCCTTTAGCTATTTTTTTTCTTTTTCAGGCATCTGTTTTACTCACAAGCTTTCCAAGTTGTCCCTGTGCCCTAGCTTTTCTTTTGCTCCACTGTCTTCAGAGATGATGCTTTTTCAATTTTCATCCTTATTCTGACTCTACCCACTCTACACAACTTTCTCATCTCAGCAGGATTCTTTAAAATCATCTTATTTCACCATTATTAATCTATTTGAAGAATTTCCACTGCTAGCTTGTGGTACAGTCACTCAACTTTGTCCTTCACCATCCTATATTTCCTCTCCAGCTCTTCCTCCACTGCTTCTTATGTGTTTTACCACCACTGTGAAAGCAGAACAGCAGAGCAGGAGGACGAGACTGGTGCTGCACTCTCTGGGCTTAAGTTGGTACCATTTAGGTAATTTCAGCAGCTTTCTGTCAGGCTAACTCAGCTGTCAAATGGTGTGTTCAGTGATGTTCAGATACCATCCCAGATTTCTTGGGCTGAGCACAAAACCTACAAAACTTACCAGAGGTACAAATAAATGTTGAAGAGTGGAGGTAGGGCTTCCAAGTCTATCTATGTAGTCAAATACATTTGGTGCAGTTTTCATCTCTTAAATTTCCTAGTTACAGTCTGGTCGAAGGAAGACATTGCTTCCAAAGAACAACCACGAGGACTAGCACATTAACGGGGAAAAATACGGGGAAAAGTTTTTTCTTGAAAACAAACTAGGAAAAAAAAAAAAGTCAGGATTTAAATATCACTGCAGTCTACCTCATATACAGTCTATGCTAACATAAGGAGAAAGTTGTTAATAGGTGACCGTGATTACTGTAACCTTCATAGGAACAGAAAGGCAAAAAACAATGTTTGAGCCCTTTTCCTTGGACTTGAAGTTACACTGGGTAAGATTCACTGATTTCTGTAGGGATATCCATACCATAGCTAGAGGTGTGCTCCGAGTTAGGCCAAGAGGCAGCAATATTCTTTAAGGGAATCTGTTTTCTTATTCAGACTTTCAGCTGAGCCTAACTGCCAAAGCTAATCATGTTGTTTTTCCCCTAGAGCCCTGATTCAGTCAATTCAGGGGCAAAGATTTTGTATAGAATTTCTTCCCCAATTAGAGATTTCCACAGAATGGTTTCAAGTGGCTAATGAGAATGTACAGGGATTATAAACACAGTTTCTTCTGGGTATTTCTGGTATGATTAATCCGGTTTCCTGACTTCAGAACACTAATATGTATATAATGAATTCTTTCTACTGTTGTCCTCATTTTCTTTAGACTTCAGGTATGAAAAAGTGAGCAAAAAAGGAAGTTGATTAGAACTGCTTTTGGCATTAAACAATTGGATTGGAGTTAGGAAAATGCTTTTGAAGGGATTTTCCTGCCACTGTTCTCGAAGTGCTCGAACTTACAAAATAGCCAATGAAGGCTTAAGAACCTTGTAGCAAATTCTCTGCTAAAAGCAGGTTTATATATTCCATTTCTCATACTGTCGCCAAAAGCAAATGTATGTATTCTTGCATTAACAGTTTAAAGGCAGATTGAAGCACAGTTGCAGGAGAAGCAGTTATTAAAGTTATGGTTAAGTAGCCCTTTGCTACTAGCTGTGCGAAAGAGGTTCTGCACAGAGTTTGTTCTGTTTTCATTTTAAAAGTATTTCTTGATGAATTTAAGGGAAATTTAACAAAAGAATCCTGCACGTGACCTTCATCTAAAGAAATCATACCTTGTCAAACTGTTACTATTGCTAGACCAGAACCTCTGAGGGAAAAATTATTGTGAAATAACTGAATAGTGAATAATGGGTTAACCATATCAATAGAAGTATTGGATGAGTGTTATATATTCTGCTAGTAGTAAATGTATCTCCTATGCATATATCTGCCTAGGAAAAGATTAAAAGATAGATTTTAAGTGCCTATGTACAGGCACTTCCTCCTTTTGGGTGATAAGCCTCCTTAAGGATAATGTAGGAGGAAGTGTGTAGTATTAAAAAAAGATGTTTTCCTTCAAGGAAATGGCTTGGAACCCTTCCTTATATTTTTTTTCCTTTGTATTAAAAAATCCCAAATCAAAACAAACAAAAAAATCCCATTTTATTTGTATGGATATGCTCTGTATTGAGTCAAAATAAGAGAAGGTTCTCTGCCATATATTCTATTTGATTTTTTCTTCCACTGAGCTGTAACATCAGTTGATACCTTCTCCCAGTCTCTAGTCAGGACTAAGTGAAGGAGAAAGAGGTTGTAAAATGTCTTACTAGCTGCAGCTGTTAACTTTTGTTGAAGGTAACTGGTCTAGCAGATCTAAGACTTCAAGAACAACTATTCTGTTTCTGTGCACATATGCTTCTATTTTTCTGTATACTCAATACTACAATTATGATCCTCAATTACTCTCATTTTAAAAAGTTAAACTGAATCCATGGATGTACTCCTATTTTGCCAAGTCTAAAATTGTCAGCGAGTGCTTAAATTGCAAACTCTACCTGAAACAAGGGCCCATTTATGAGTTACATTACACAGTGGTTCATATCCACCTTCAGAAAAACAGAGTGAGAGAATTTAACTGATTGCAGAGGTTAATTTTGTCAATAGCAGGTCTGAGGAAAATTAGCACCAATAATTGTAATACTAGCGTAAGTCATGAATCTTATTAGAGTGATTTTTAGCAATTTAAGGACTGAAGGATCATGAATGTCAGGACTTCAGTAACATCCTTGGATTTTAACAAACGGCAAATGCTATTAGAATTTAGGACCTTTTTGCTTGCAAGATTAATCATTATCCAAGAACACAGAACACACAATGATAATTTTCAAACTAGTGTTACAAAATTGAGAGAGTCAAGCCAAATTTGGCATGGATATTATTAGACTGTATTTATTATAAAAGGTAAACATGTACTGATTTTCTCTACTACATCGGTAGCAATAATTTTTCAGAAATAATTTTTCTTTATTTTCCTCTTGAATGTGTGTATATGTGCACTAGGTCTGGCTGAGATGGAGTTAATTTTCACCACAGCAGCCCTCACAGCTCTGTGCTCTGTATTAGTATCTAGAAAAGTACTGGTAACACACCAGTGTTTTGTCTACTACTGAGTAGGGATTGCACAGCATCAGAAATGTCTCTCCAACGGTGCCCCCTCATCAGTAGGCTGGAGGTGGGCAAGATCTTGGGAGGGGATGTAGCCAGGACAGCTGATCCACATGGAACCAAAGAGATATTCCATAACATATGAGATCTGCTCAGATAGAAAATCTAAGGGGAGAGAGGAGGAAGAAGGGCATTTGTTATTACGACATTTGTTTTCCAGAGCAACCGTTAGGTGTACTGAAGCCCTGCTTCCCAGGAAGTATCTGGATATCTACTCTGGATATCTACTCTACACTGGTGCAGCTTCACTTTGAATATTGTGGCAGTTTGGGGCACCACAATATAAGAAAGATACTAAGCTGTTAGAGAGCGTCCAAAGCGGGGGCAACTGCCGCGGTGCCTTCTCAGATGGCTGTGCCTTCCAAACCCTGCTCGAGCCCAGGCTAGCTGGCAACCACCTTTGAGGGCCACGAGGCAGATGTCTGGGCACCAGGTCACCAAGCACCTCTCCACAGAAGAGGTCGGGGAACCCGGCGACTCTGGAGCCACTAGCCAGGCAGTACGCCCTGCCACACACCTCGCAAGGGGTTTCTTGAGTGTGGTCAGTACACCTGTCCCTAACCAGTGCCCCTGGAGAAGGACCTATGGCTACTGCCTACTGAAGGAAGCAGAAAATGACTCTCTGAGTAGGGTGAAACAGAGCTCCTTGGGTCCAACCTCAAGGAGAGCCTACTCAAGAGAGCAGCTTAACAACCTGGAACACGATCTTATCAAGGGGGTGCAACTGAGGGGAGGGGAGAGGAAAAGGACCAACCAGGGATAAGGGAAGGTGGGGTTTGGGGCTGACAGACAGGAGTGGAAGCCAGAGGCCTTCTACTCAAACCTGTAAGGGACCGAGTAACCTGGATTGACAGGGAAAGGACTAGAAGAAGGGGAGGAGCTGGGGACAAATATGGGACAGGGAAGGAGGGGTCTGAGGGGGGAATACAACTGAGGAAGGGGATAACAATCCTAGGAGGAACCAAGTGGGAAAGGGGAGGGAGACCGGAGCAGTCCATTTACAGATAATATAACTGAGGGGTAACAGAACTGTACATAAAAACTTTACAGATGTATAAAACCATAGAAAGCATCGTCACAGGCAACGAAGATGGTGAAGAGCCTTGAGGGGAAGCTGCATGAGGAGCAGCTGAGGTCACTTGGTCTGTTCAGTCTGGAGAAGAGGAGACTAAGGGGAGACTTCATTGCAGTTACAACTTCTTCAAGAAGGGAAGAGAAGGGGAAGGAACTGATCTCTTCTCTTTGGTGACCAGTGACAGGACTCAAGGAAATGGCCTGAAGTTGTGCCAGAGGTGGTTTAGGCTGGATATTAGAAAAATGTTCTTCACTCAAAGGGTGGTTGGACACTGAAACAGGCTCCCCGGAGAAGTGATCACAGCACCAAGCCTGACAGAGTTCAAGAAGCATTTGTACAATGCTCTCAGGCACATGATGTGACTCTTGGGGGTGATCTTGTGCAGGGATAAGAGTTGGGCTCAATGATCTTTGTGGGTTTCTTCCAACTCATCATATTCTGTGATTCTGTGATCACTTGCTAATAGGAAGTAGAGAATAAATCCTTTGCTTTCCTTTGTTTCTGCATGCAGACCTTGCTTTTGTTGTATTAAACTGCCAAGGCCCTGCGATTGCTGCTTCTCATACAGGCCCATAGACAGAAGAATTAATTTTTATTATACCATTGTATGCAAGTAGTAGGTGATTCAGCTACCCAAGTATCTATTGCTAAACTAGTATGATAGAATACAAGCTGTCTAAGAAGTCCATGCACGTATTCATGAGACAATTTTCTACATGGAAAAATATGAAAATAATGGGAGGTATGCACTTTATAAAAATGTTTCAGCTCACAGAGAACTGAGACAAGCATTAGCATAGAATGGTAGAGTTTAAAATGTTTGGAATGGGATAGTACAAATAAAATCTATAGATTTCAAAAAAGACATGGTGATGTATCTAGTGATGCTGGTCTCAGAGAATTAAGCTCAAGAACCAGCAGATGCTTCGGACATATATTTCAGTACTAGAACAGAAGAAAGCTAGCAAGGGCACTATATATGACATAAATTTGACTGAAACAGGAATTTGAATGTGAGATTTCAAATCAAATACACAGCAGGAGAATTTATTTAGGATGTAAGCATACATATAGAAATGCAGCACAAATTTAGGGCCCAAAATGAGAAAAGCATGGAAACAAAGTGAAATGCACATAACAAGGGACATGTTACTATTCCCAAGTAACAAGTGATAGGACAAGAGGAAATGGGCACAAATTGCACCAGGGGAAGTTTAGATTGGATATTAGGAAAAACTTAATCACTAAAAGGGCTGTCAAGCACTGAAACAGGCTGCACAGGGAAGCGGTGAAGTGGCTGCCCTTGGAGGCATTTAAAAGATATGTAGATGTGGCACTTAGATGGTTCAGGGTGGACTTGGCAAAGCTGGGTCAGTAGTTTGACTCAGTGTCTTAGAGGTCTTTTCTGACCAAAAGGATTCTACAATTCTTTGTGGTGTAAGAAGATAGAATTCATTTAAGACATGAGTAGTCAAGGGCAAAAGAGGAAAAAAAAAGTAGTCTTCTATTGAGAAAACTACATGTTGAAGATACCAAGAAGACTGAACACAGTTTTTCAGCTTCTTAGGTGGTTCTTCTACTTATTTCCAGGGATAAAAGTATTCACAGAACCTAGATAAGATGGATATTTTAGAAGAAATGTCAATAGCTTACTGGCATATTAGTGTTACGATTTATCCTCAGTCTAATAACAGTCAACACTTCTATTACTAGTGACCAGAAGTCTAGAAAAATTATTGTTATATTTATATGCCACCAAGTGGGGAAGGACTTCAGGCATGCTGATGTCTTGTTTAGAATCCAAAATAGATTAGACTTGAATAGAATAGAAATGTTTTAAAATAAATTGTTTTAATAAATAAAATGTTCTAGATAAATGTGAAACATTTTATTACACCAGGTTTCATAAAATTAGTATGTTGGAGTTGCCAGCGCTATAAGTTCTCATGAACAGGTTAGACTAATAGTTGCCCAAAACAACAGACAGGTACCACGGATCCTTCCATCCAGTAGCAAAAAAGGCTCATGAAGTCTTTTTTATATATGTAATTTGTTTTAGTTTCAATCATGGATTTATGAATACATGAATGGAATAAAAATGTTGAGTTCCCCTTCTTGGTACTAGCAGATTCCTTGCAGGATTTATAGAGTTCTGCTAAACATAATAAACAACTTTAACTTTTCCAACAGCAGTCCTTCGGGCATAAATGGTTCATTAGTATCCTAGCATTTACCTTCATCAGATGTCTATGGAGCCTGCCTCAGTCTCACAGCAGGGCTCTCGCATTTCTTCTGCCCTGCCAGGATTTCAATCTGTTAGAGGCCAACAAAACTGATTTACTCTTATTCTGAGTTTCAAGCTTCTATCTTACTGGCTTCTCTAGCTTATTGTTCCAATTTATAGATGAATTTTCTGCTGCTAAGCACACAAGCAACAGTATCATAGACACATAGGACTAAAATTTACAGGTACATGTTATGTCAAACATTGACTTTGATTTGTCCACAACAGATGGATTTATTAGTTTCATTTGCACACACAAGATTTACAATAGTACCTTGCCCTATCCATAATTTCTGTATTCTTACAATTGTAAGTTTGAGTTAGTGTTACGGTTCAATTTCTTCTTACTTTTCTTTTTTAAAATACATCAACTCTTTGAATACACACTGAAGTAAAATCTTCCCAACTAATGTTGTCTCACTTCTGGTTATGATACATAATATGATATTTTTCATGTATACGAACCCTAAATTTTGGCTCTTGCCTTTGAATATCTCTTGCATTTTTATTAGTCTTACAGGATTTGAGCTTATCCAATTTACGCCTGCCCTTCAAGGATTTGTATTTCTTTTATTTCCCAATACAGATTTGAGGTTATCTCTAATTTGATCTTGGACTGATGTTAGATCTTTCCTCAACAGCTGCAGAATATATCTACAGTAGTTACAGTTCAGAGCTATCTCTTATAGATAAGACATTGAATTCTTTAGCTCTGTGATTTGACTGGACTCAGAAGTGTTTCAATAACTACTAATATTGAGCTTTAGTGTGATTTCTTGAAACAAAAAGCATTCCTTAGAGAGACAATCCCTTTTATGTGTATAAAGCCAAAATGAAGTGGTTTTCAGATATTTGGTGCAGTTGTGGGAATTACAGAAGCAAAAATGGAGACAATGAATCATCTGGCTGTAATCCATGATGTAACCAGTTTCAGACAAACATTTTAAACCCACTCTTTTTCTTTTTATTTCTATTTTTCTTCCAAATAATGCAGCTTGTTACAGACTTACAGATCTTTGTTTAAAGGGTTCCCTATCAGAGACCTGCACCTGTACTGGGAAGTCACTCTGCACTGAAATATTGTGGGGTTATTAATGCTCTGTTTTGGCAGGTGTTACTGCAGGAACAAAAGTTATATGGAAATACACGTAGTAAGAAGAAATGAGATAAAGGAAGGAAAAGAAGGAAAGTAAAGAAAGAAACAAAGCTGAGGAAGGACAGGAAGGACAGGAGGAGGGATGGAGGGATGGCAGGCAGGCAGACAGGCAGGCAGGCAGGCAGGAAGGAGCAAAGAAGGAACGAAGGAAAAAGAAAACATGATCCTCTGACAATATAGGGTTGCTGTTATGAAGTATCCTGCCAATGACACTGCCATTTATATTTCTCAAGATGCTTGTTAACATATCATACCATGACATCTTAAAAGGCATCATTACAGTTTATCATGTTGTGATTTGTAGAAAAATAGTATGTGACAGACATTTCAGTGGAGACCATCATGACCTTAATGTCAATGGGAAAATCACAGACCTTTCATGTGTGGCATAAACAAAACTTAAGGCCAGATTTAAGTGAGGAAATATAAATGGTTAAGTGGACTAATACACAAACCTGCATTCAGATTTGAAATTTTTATAACACCCTTCTTCTTAGAGGACACTTTCACTTCTGTATTCTGTGTTTGTGTGTTCTCAAATATCTGAGATGGACATAGCAAAATGGACCACTGAAGTCTGGGTTGAACCAGACCTATTGGATCACTGAACTTGTGCCATTCCCCTATCAAGATATTTACTCATCTGTTTGTCAAATGACATCGCTTTCTGTATTCAAGTCACTTGGAAATACTCATTATTCTTATTTCATATTCATTGTCTTGCAACTCCAAGGTTTTCTAAGGTGAATTTGACAAATAACTGGCTTTAGTATTGACTTCTTCCAGCTTTTCCTCCTTCAGAAGGCTCCTGCATACAGAACAAGATATGCCATGTGCTGCTGCTCCTGAAGGTTTGCTCCAGTAACATGCATCTCTTGGATGCATTTGGGAATAGATTCATTACAAATTGATCATTTTATGTTTATAATACTCTATAAAAATTAAGCATTATGCAGGCTTCTGATGCATCCAGTTTCACCATGTCTTGCTCTAAGTTCAGTGGTGGGAAATGCAAAATTTTGTCCATAAACTGGATGTTACAAGGACGAGACAGACACTTTAATGAGAATTGACTGTCTTTATTTTGTGTTTTCTGAAGCACTAAACTGGCTTTAGTACCAGCTCTTCGGGACTAATTTGTTACACCTAAGTTTTGTCATAAGAGCAGATTCGCTGCCTTTTTTTGACGTATCTCATAATCTTTAAAAAATGTTAGCCTTAAAGAGCCCAAATAGGATCAAAAAAGTGTAAGTGTCTGATCAAGATATGCTCTTGAGCCACCCAACAAAACTGACATTGAAATCTATGGATTATTTTACTGATCAGCTAAAACAAGGCTCTTTATTTTTGCGAAGTACGTGTGCAACTGTTTTGATCCAAGTTTCTCTGGTTTGAACAAAGCTATCTCCACTTTTTTTACTGTTTACCTTTTTTGCTATTGATGTTAATGTCTCCAGCTTTACCTAATGCCAAAGCAGATGTTGCAAGAAGACAGAATGAAAAGCATGAGTTCAAACACTGAAGGATGTAGACAAAGCCAATGGTGACAGATAAACAAATGAAGAGTTCCAGGAAGGAACCGAATGAAAGAGCTTTTTGAAAAACAGGCAAGGGGTGTGTGCACTCTGCACATGATTTGCACTTCCTTACTTCACTGTATTCATTTCTATATTTTCCTTTTCTTCTATGGAAAAGCACTGAACCCATTCCCTCTGACAATGACCTTTATAAAAACTTTCATGCAAAATTATCCTTTATTATTGTTAAATTCCATTAAATATTTTCAATTATTTCCCAGTCATTGAGTATCTGAATCCAAACAATCTATGTGGTAAAATGTAAATGGGGATTTTCAGCCCATAGACTGCTTCTAAGGGGTCCCAGAAAACTAACTAAAAAAGGACAAGCTTGTTCCTAAATGGTTCAAATTTGTCATACAGCGTCCTGCATTTGCAAATACGCAGAATAACATAAAATGCAACAAAAAAATGCAGAATTAAAAAAAAAAATCATTGATGAAAATGACACCACAAGAAGAAATAGTCTTTTTACCTGGCTAGGGGCATATCCTTTTTGCTTATTATTCCACGTTCTTTGTTAAGAGTCAATAGCTGTACTTGGCATTGTACAACACTCATACAGCCTCTAGAGAAAAGAACATGCATTGACAAGGAGACAGCGGCAAAATAGGCACTGTGCCTTGAGAAGCACAAAGGAAGTCATAAGTAGGAGGGTTGACTTTTTTTCTCGTCTTTTATCTTTTCTGGCCATCATCAAAACGGAGGCCTTCATGTTGAAGACTTACAATAGGGCATTTTAGAAAAGATCGCTTCACGTTGTGACACCACGCAAGCGAGTCGCCACGCTATCGGTCTTGCAAAAAAGCTGTGTCTGGGCGTGCGGTGCTCGGCGTTTGCACTGCTAATTACGGTGACACACGCGCTGCAGTTCGCGGCTGCGTCCGCTAGAGGGGCCAGTTGTTCCTGCGTGATACATCCGTAGCCAGAGCCCTGGTGAGTGGGTCGCCTTCTGATATGTAGGTGCCACTTTTTTCCTATCTCTAGCAAACAAACAAGCAAACAAATTATTTGCCTTTGTAACAAATGAACAAACAGCTGCTGGACTTGCATGCAGTACTTGTTTTACAAAGCCCATAGGAAGGTTCCAAGTCTGATGGCTTGTGCTGCCATTCGGTGGTGGTAACTACAGCTTGACTTCAGGATATGCTCTAAGATTAGAGTCTCTTCTACCTTTGGAGCTGAATTACTTATTTTGGGGTAAATTGGAAAATCTGCTGAAAGAACTGCGGTATTAAAGGTAGGATTTAGAGGATGCCACTTAAAGGGGTTTTACCTGGTTCTAGAAAGATCCCTCCAGAATCAAAGGTGATTCAACTGAGCACAGCCTGAACGTCTGCACATGCAGGATACCACAGTCAAAAAATACTTCTGATCACTTAGAGGATTTTAAATGGTGCTATTTGCCTTCAGAAAGCTGTCAAACAACATTTAGTTTATAATTATAGCTATGCTTTGAGAAGCTGTAAAGCAGAGTGGTAGACACAGACATGCTAAGACTCTTTGTATTTGGGGAAGATATGGGATATGGTCCAGACTTCCTCTATTTATTCCTTCTGATTTTCCTAATCTGTTCTTACTGGGCAGCTGCTGCAGCAAATGAGAAAGCATTGGAGGAAATGGAGATGAAAATGTTGCAGTACAAGGTACGGTTAATAATATTTGTTAAGGCATGCAGAGAACTATTAAATTAAAAAAATTAATGGAGGTCAAAAGCCAGCTTCTAATTCTCTTCAGGCAAAGAAAGAATTTATTAAAAACCAGAAAAGGTATCCACAGAGAAACTTTCCCCATTCACTTAATGTACATGAAATATAGACATCATCTTGACATTCAGTTGATGAAAGAGAAGAAAAGATACTGAAATTAACACACAGACAGTTACAGTATTATGGGAGGGGGCACAAAATCTCAGCACACTGTGTTTGACAGAGGGTATTCTATAGATCTGTTAAAGTTTGCAGAGCGCCATTACCTAAGAAATCTTTTTTACAGAACCAGCTTTCGTCATATCTTCAGTGCAGATAATCTTGGCATGGCATTATTTTACACACTGCAGCTAGCTGAAAATCTGAAGAAAGGATATCCAGGTCTTCTGACTGTATAGATCTGACACAAAAAATCGGAACATAGAAGAAAAGAGTCAGAAGCATGCATCAAACATGTCTTTTGTTACTGGACGCATTTTTCTCTGCTGACAAAAATATTTGTTTAAATTTTCGCATCAAGATAAGATCCAGGTGTAGTTGATCAAATAACCTAAAGCTGCCTGATAACTAATATAACTTCCCAGAAAGCACCTCAAGTATTTTTTAATATTCTGTATGCTGGAAACATGATTTTTGGTATGGTTCCCCTGCACAGCCTGTGACAGGACGGAAAAGGGAAGATGATTTGAACCAGTTGCTACATTTTGCAGAGACAGTTTGCAGGAGAGAAAATAATAAATATGTCTAAAAAATGTCACACTTCTGCTGCCACTGAAGCCAAATACAAAGGTCCATAGTTTTGTCACAGAGATATGCATAAAGAATGGGCACTGCTTGGATCTTGCACAAACTTTGGAAATAAGAGATTTATAGAGGCTTTGGGCAGGCCCCTCTGCACAGAGGTGAATTTCAGGCAACAAATCAGGACACTTGTCTCAAACACAGGTTTTTAAATATTTTTTTTTACACGTAGCCTTCCTGGATTAAATTCTTTGTTCTTCACCAGTCTTGTTAAAATCTGACATTATTTCCCATGATATTAACCCCCAATTTATCATTTACTCAAGACTGCACAAGGTTTCATCCTGGGAGTAGGTTTTTTCATTTATCCATTTCCTTAAAAACATAATTATCCTTTTGTAGGAGTTTGCTGTGATCAGAGGTGTTCCTGGCTTTGTGAACACACAGGAAGATGAAGATCTTAAATTCTAATTATAATTACAAACAATTAAATGTGAGACCTGAGACTAGGAGCAGACCTTTAAGAGGCAAGAAACAACTGCCAAGAAATAGAAAGAATTGCAAGGAACGTTCCAAGTTCAGTCAGGTATAAAATTTACAACACGACTGAAGGGCAAGTCTATCATTTTCACTTTCTTCTTTGGCTTGTATTATTTAAAGAGTTATGTTTTAAATCCAAAAGGATAAGGTCTGCATTCATTACCTTACAACATCCTTAGTAGGACCTTTTGTCTCAAGTGCAGCACTGTGCTGTGTTCCACAGCTCCTGCCCTGGAGCTGGCTTCTCCCTTGGCACTTTAGAGTGCAGGAGGAATATTCCACTACGTAGGCATCTTGTGTATATTAATCCCCCCCACACTTTTTCAGTCTCTGAATAACCTCACCCAAAAATACTGAACTGAAGGCTATTATCTAGCTAATCAGCAAACAAAAGTTTTTCCACAAAAATTATCTGAAGAGGTATTCATAACAGGCTCCCTGCAAATATTCTAATCCAATCTGTTGTGTAAATATTACAGCTGAAGCTGAGAGGGAATGTATGTGCATTGTAAGCAATGATAAAGCCAGAGCATCAGCCTGGATGTGTGTAGCTGTACACACAATGGAAGCCTTGGACAAGGGCAAGGGGAAACTGCTGGTGTTACCAGTGATGTCACGGGCATTTTAGGGTGCAAGGAAGTGATCAGAAATCATGCCTCTATGGCATTTGTTACAAAAAATAGTAACCCTTGGGGGTTTTCTGCTTCTGCAGCATTGTTTATCACAAAAACCAAGTTTTATGAATCGAGTGCTATTTTACAAACCAGGCATTTTTGCAGTCCTGTAGTTTATCAGTATCTGAAGCTGTAACATCAGATTAACCACTGCAGCCAAGCTGGTTTTATTTTATGTCTGTTTTCCAATGTCTGATAATGGCATGTGTCAGACAATGAGATGAATACTGTACATCCAAACAATACAATTGATAGTATTTTGTGAATATTTTGCTTGGCTTGTGTGTAGTTTCAGAAAGCAGTGACAAAGTCCTGCAACCTGCTTTCCAGATAGACCTTCTGGTAAGCAACCATAGGTTGAAGGGAAAAATGGTCCAGGAACAAGTCGGGCAGCAAAAACACTGTAGTGGAGGAATGTAGGTTGTAAAGGGACTACTTTTGTCCTGTATCCCAGTTTAAGACATACTCTTGCTAGTTCCATCCAGAGACAGGATGCTTTTTCTCCAAGACACAAAATATTACGTGTATCTGACTTTTTGCATATGGCATGAAGACCAAGAGGGACAGTTGTGTTCTACTGCCAGTGATACAAAAAAAAAAGCATACAGAGAAAGGAGAAACCAAATGGGTCACCCCAGGGCCTGATGGTGCTGTTGACTTCAGGAGTCACAGTTATTTCATTAGGCCTCTGTCCACACAGGTAGTGCCAAAAGCAAAATGTGCATTCTAGTTTTGGAACCTATGAGACTATGAAACCTGAGTTTAATTTCCAAGAGAGACAAGGATTGTCCCTGGTTTGGACCATGTGCAGAGAGGAGAAAGATAGATCAAAACATGGTTACATACTAATTATGTCTGCATGTACATTGATTTTCTATGTGTATGAGCATGTGTACAAACTTTCATGTTAAACTGCAGGCTATGAAACTATCCCGTTTCATTACACTGGAACTTTATTTTAAAACACTGTGTTGCTTCAGTTTTAAATTATATAACTCTATCAACCAAATAAAGGCAAGGAAGTCATTAACTGTAGAAAGCATAAATGTAAGAAGGAAACATTAAGTCATCTAACCCAGGATTTGCAAATACATTATTGGTGAGGGCATTGTTCTTACTCATCCTTTCCCTCCTTTTGGGGGGTGTGATTTTCGTTACTGCAATGGAGACATATGGGATGCTGTGTCTGGCCTCAGAGTTCCTTGCCTGCTGCATCAGCTTTGCACCCTCTCAGCTGGGGGGTTTGTTTCTTTGACAGACCCCCAGCAAAGTCACAAACTGATTAATATGGCAACAGGCCTATAGCTCAGTGCTGCACCTAAACAGGGGTGGATTACTCTCTGGCAAAGCAGCTTGTCATAAAAACACATTTCAAACCTCTTCATGTACAAATGCATTAATAAGTCACCTACAAAACAAACACAACAACAAAAAACCCCCAAACAAACAAATAAGCAGGAAAAACCAAAAACCAACACAAACCCAAACAAACAAAAACCAAACAAATGAAAAAAAACCCAAACCAAAAACCAATAAAACCCACCCTCCCCCCTAAAAAACACACAAAAAATCCCCCAAAACAACAACAAAAAAACCCACACACAACCAAAACTATAGTTTCAAATACTTGCTTTATATTTCAGTTTTACCAAAAATTAAAATACTGTAGCCTAGCTGCATAATAGAAGGTTTTGTTGCTGTTTGCTTTGGGTTGGTTTTTTGTATTGAATGCTTTATATCTTTGTCTTTTGCCCCCATACTAAACCTGCATTCTCAATAAGAAAAAATGTAAATCACATAATTTTAAAAATACTTTTCAGCATAACGTTTTCATGGTTTAATCCCAGCTGGCAACTAAACCCCACTCAGTCTCTCGCTCACTCCCTTTGGTGGGATGGGGGAGAGAATCAGAAGAGTAGAAGCGAGAAAACTCATGGGCTGATATAAAGACAATTTAACAGGTAAAGCAAAAGTTACACACTGAGCAGAGCAAAACAAGGAATTCACTCACCACTCTCCATCAGCAGGCAAATGTTCAGCCATCCCCAGGAAAGCAGGGCTCCATCACACATAATGGTGACTTGGGAAGACAAACGCCACCACTTTGAACATCCCCTTGTTCTTGCCTCTTCCCCCAGTTTTATATGCTGAGAAAGATGCCACAGGACATGGAATATCCCTGGAGTAATTTGGGGTCAGCTGTGTCCCCTCCCAACTCCTTGTGAATCCAAAGATTGCTTGGGTAGGGTGGGAGAAGAAAAAGCCATGAGTCTGTGTAAACACTTCTCAGGGATAGCTGAAACATCCCTGTCAACACTGTTTTCAACACAAACCCAAAACACAGCCCCACACTAGCTACTGTGGAAAAAAACTGCAGAGTTCTTGAGAAAAAAAATCATTGAAAGTTTTAAATATTCCAAATAACACTAAAGCTTTTCCTCTGTTAAACTATGCAAACAAAAATTAATTTAATTCCAAACTTAATGTAAGGTGTCCAAATTATTTTCTATGTCATAAGCACCTTCTTTTTGTTTTGAAGTTACGTCTGTGAAATATTCTGAGTTGTCTCCCACTAAATGAGCATTTTTTCCTTCCAAAGCCCCCAGACTGTAGTTTCATTCTTTCCTAGGCTGAAGCAGCTGCCCACGACATTTCCTTGGCAGTCCCTTCCACCCCAGAGGGCAGGTTCCTCCTGTGTGCACATCACAGCAGCCCTTGGTCATTAGAAAGGTCACATCAACAACCCTTTTCAAGGTTTTAGTTAAACACCTCTAACAAACCTGTGCATATCCCAGTGTGTCCCTCATGACCTTTCTCTTCTAGACTGTCAAGCCCTGGCCAGACTAGAAAGAGTTTCCTAGTCAAAGTAAAAAGTCCTTACATTTTGTCTTTTAATTCTCTACCTCCCCAATAGTCTCTCATTTTATGTTATTTGCCTATAAAGTTTTGTGATCTTACGTTCTGCAAAACCATGTTTATCATCTAATGATTATTTAAGAGAGCATATCCAAAGAAGGCAAGAGGCCTGGTGAAGGATCTGGAGCACAAGTCTTATGAGGAGCAGCTGAGGGAGCTGATGTTGTTTAGCCTGAAGAAAAGGAGGCTCAGTGGGGACCTGATTGCTCTCTACAGCTACCTGAAAGGAGGTTGTAGCCAGGTGGGGGTCAGTTTCTTCTCCCATGTAACAAGTGATAAGAAAGGTGAATTGGTCTCAAGTTGCAGCAGGGAAGGTTTAGATTGGATCTTAGGAAAAATTTCATTACTGAAAGGATTATCAAGCATTGGAACAGGCTGCCCAGGGAACTGATGGAGTCACTGCAATGGAAGTATTTAACAGATGTGTAGATGTGGCGCTAAGGGACATTGTTTAGTGGTGGACTTGGCAGTTAAGGGTTACATTTGAGGATCTTAGAGATCATCTCTAACCTACATGATTCTATGAGTGTATGATTCTAATATGCACAAGGAATTCTAACATTTTTTAAATTATTTCCAAGTTAAGGATTCTTCCCTGGCTTTCATTGGTGTAGACATTTACGTAAGCCACACTCACTTTTTCACTGTATGTCTTTGTAATTAATCCCCTCTCTCTGAACCAGCTGCCCACACACATGCACACACACACACACACCCTTATCTTCAGTCATTTCTTCATGTCTTGAGTTCCTGGATAATTTGCTTTACTTTGTATTTTTTTCCCATCAGCTACTAGTAAATGAATGTTATTAATGTCAGGTCAAATACCTTCCTTTCTCTTTCTAAATTGTATTGCCTATGACAATAGGCTCATAGAAATTTCATCTGTTTCATTTCTTTTTCATGGTAGAGTCCTTTATCGCATTAGCACCTCTCCATGTACAGGGAATGAGTTACCGGTTAATTAGATATTTTTCTTGTAACAGTTCAGTTGTCTGCATCTGGATTTTGGCATTGCTTAATAAGTTGTATGAATTTCCTTCTTTTGTTCTCCAGGACTAGACTTGTACATTTTTCACGTATGTCAATTTGCTTTTTTATGAACTTGGCAGGTAAGCAGCACCAGAGAAGGGAAATAAAGTGATTTTATGATATATTTACACACCTTTGCAAAAATGGCTGCCTAGCATTAATTACCAGCTCTGCAACCTAATACTTACATAAATGGCCTAATTTTAAAATAGTAATTATTATTGTTGCATATCTAACATCTCCCACTAAGTGGAATGAACTTAAATTCTCAGATCAAACAGAATTACAAAAAACTCCAAGGTAGATGCTAGAATATATAATTGAATCTAAGCAGAAACCTCAGATATACCTATAAATTTGCATCACTATATTGATGTTATTTTTACTTCATGTAAAATCCTATTCGGTCAATAGAATTAAATACTTAAACCTCCAGCAGTGTGTTAATGTAAACTATTTCTAAACAACAGTCACCAAAATATCCATGTCCATCTCAAGTGAATTAAAAGATTATGTCATTGTATCCTTTTACAATGATTTGTAATCACACTTGGCGCATTAAGATTTGTTAAAGTTGAATTTTTTCTCTGTTGATAAGAAATAACACAAGTGTTTTAACTTGCTTTGTTTTTATTTATTAAGACTGTCTTTAATGAGTAATTTTCAGTTATATTCTTGGTTCTGCTTCAGACTTGAAAAAATATTCCCAATCAGGAACACAACTTGGCTGATGCACCACAGCAAAAAAGACAGACACATCCATATGAGTATACAAGTGATGGAGGAAAATAAACTGTAGAATGTTTTCCCTGTGTACCTGTTTGATAAAACATTTGTTGAATTATGTTTATTTAGCCTGTTGGATTTGTTTATTTTTTTGTCCATAGAAAATGGCTAAAATTTCAACAGAAAAAATAGGAAGAGGGATTTTAATAAATTGTATTGTTCAAATGTAATCTTACAGGCAAAGTCCTCTAAGGTATTTAATAAAGTAGGCCAGAGAACTCTCCTTTGTGGATAAAATTCTGTTGCAAGTTCCAAGTTGTTGGTGAGATAGATCTATTACATTATTAGCTCTGGGGTAAGGTTTCCCAGTGCTGCTAAAATATGCTCAATTTAAATTCTATATTATATCACCCTGTCTGAATAATTTTATATCTATATTTTACTTTTAAATGCTTAGCTGACTCATGTATTTTAAAGAATTATAAACATCTTTTTAAAAGAAGAATATAAATCTCTATGTTACCTTTGTTTATTATTACATTTAACTAGAATAAAAGTAGGATGAAGGCCAAGGTTAAAAACAGAGGTTGCACTATATTTACATTTTGTTCAATACCAGTACCTAAGAACAGCATCCAAGCATTTAAAAATAGACTGAAGGGGATGAAGAAATTTAGAGGGGAATGCCTGGCTGTCTCAGAAACTACCAGGCGAGTCATGGTTTTGCCACTGTGTTGAACTCTGGGCAGGGAAATTGATATGATTTATCTCAAGGAAGAGGGACAGCAAAATACAGAGGCAGAGCAAGGCTGTATTTTGGTTGTGGGAAGAAATCCTTCTCACTCTGAGCTGCAAAAGCCTCCCAGTACCTCTGCAGATCAATACAGGATGCTGGCACCAGTGTGCAGGTGTCCATGGCAGCACTAGGACTGTCAAGGGCAGAACTGGTCAGTAGCTCAGACACTGCCTCCAAGTCATCCATCTGCACTTCTGTCCCACAGGGTAGGGACAAAGCAAACTGTTCTGTATGCCTGTGTTCCCATGCTCTTGCAGACCATGGAATGCTAGCACATACTCCAGGAAACCACACAGTAAGCGATTTATGTTACTTGTCCCCAGAAAGGCAACAGGGAAAGGCACATATTTCAGTTGTGCCAAAGAGCCCTGAAAGGAAGGCATAAATTCATAGGCTTGGATTTAGAAAATCGTAAGAAGTGAAATATTTTTCTTTGCTTTTCAATACAGATGGATTTGATCTTGATGGAAGTGGCATTGATTCTGACAGAGGAAGCTATCTTCCTTCAATACTTTCAATGTGAATTGTTCCCACAGAGACTATTTTCTTCAGGTAAAACTCCAGTCCTTTAGAGTAAACTAAGAAAATGCTGGTACTTCTGGTAAGAAAAGGCTGTATATAAATTTAGCATCCTGGCTGAACCTGAGCTCAGGTAGGAATACTGTTTTCTTACCCAAGCTAACTTTCACTCTCAAAGAATACATTTAATCCCTTGTTCTGTACTAAATGATTCCAGATTACTGCCAAAAGATGGCTATACTTTTTCTGAAAACAAACAAACAAGGAAAAAGCTATCAGCTAAAATACATGTTCAAACTGGGCCAGGTAAAATTGCACCTGAAAGCAAATCCCAACCAAACCCCAAACCGACTCCCCAAACCTTAGAAACTCGCTCTGAATCCAGGTGCCTATGAGGCTCTTGACTCATGAAAAATGTGAGTTCCTTCAGGATTGACACTAATTTTCAAGTCCAAAATGACCCCTGCTTTCTAAATCTGTATCAAATGGAATAAAGGGCATCTTATACTTGAGTAGAAATAAGTTCTCTCTTGCCTTATACTTGATGTTGTTATCACATAATAATTTTTCACTTCCTGGGGCTACTAGTGGCTAATTCAAATTTTTTTTCCATCTGTGCCTTTTTTCCCCTTTGTTCCAAGGGGCTCATTCACCACAGGCAATGCCAGTATTGAGTCAAAGTGTCATTCAAGCCCACAAAGTCACTCATTTTCAGCTGGGAGGTGGGTGTGGTTATCCAATTACCTTTTGACATTTCCCTCATCTCCTTTGACACCTAGGTACAATAAGTTGGATATTTCAATATGTGCTCATCCTCAATTTAAACGTGTTTTGAAAATACAAAAGAACCTTAAGTGATCTGTCCACAGCATTGAAATACTAACTTTAGTGGATACTTTGAAAACTCAAAGGCTTTACAAGATGAATAGCAAACTGTGGATGACAGCTCCTGTGGAGCCATTATTGAATTGCAGCAGTGATGACTGCATTGCTTTGGATTTAGATAAAAGACTCCATGCAAGACAAATGGTAGGAGGACATCAAACAAGACTGTGTCCATGCAGTGACAGAAGCAATCCAATTGAAGAAGCTGTTGATTTCCCCAAAATAACTTACAATTTCTTCTTGAGTAATTTATATTAAGGAATTAAAGATTGTGTATTCATATTCTATTTACACTTTACTCTAAAAATACTGTTTCTAGTTGTCAAATATAAGACTTGCTTAAAGTATTTGCTGGAAAGGAAATACCAGTATTGGACCTTGTTAATTATTTTGCATCTGTGTTTTATTTAGCCACAATATCACTGTGTCTAAAGGTTATAGACTGAGAGTTACAATCAATACTGATCAGGTAAAGAGATTAGTCAGCAAATCAATAACATACGTACCAGCAGGAAGCACTGTGCACTCAAGACAACAATGTATACAAAGGGTACAGATAAACATCATCACCTTTATTTAGATGAAAGCTGATTCTAGAGCATTTTCACTATCTCATTAATAATGCACAAACCTTTTGGAGTCTTGGTTTGCTACACAAGCGTAATGTAGATCTTGAGTTCAAGTTTCAAGATGTGACATAAAGTAGCTTTGTACAAAACCCTAGGATTTGGGGTTTTCTGATAGCTATACAAGCTGTACCTTGGAAAGGATACAGAATATTTATTTAACTTCTTGCAGAAAGTCTACATTGTCATTTGAGTCTTGCCATTCCCACTTACTGTGACTCACTGGTTTACAACATTCAGTAGACCTGGATCACTCAAACCAGCTTGATGCAAAAAAATTTGAAAGAGAAGATGCACCCTATAAGAACATATTGTGCACTCCAGCTGGGAATGGTCATTCAGCCCACAGGGCTGAGCTGCAACTTTTCCTGGCAGATCTGACTGAAGTGTGTTCAAGGCTCATTAACAGACACCAGTTCACTCCACTGATCCACTCTTATTTGTCTATCATAACAACTAACAGAGACAAAGACTTCCTTTAGAGCACAATCACAAATGAAAGTTAGTTTTTGGTTGACTGTTGCTTCTTAGAAGTGTATATTTGAAAAATGTGGGCATTTTGTGGATGAGATTTAAATGGAAGAGAGTAAATATATACACACACGTAGAACTGCATACAAATATGTAGCATTTCTTGTCATTCAGATTTTTTCTATCTGGTCTTCTTGTATCCTATTTTGTACCACCTAACAACTTATTATGCTGGCTTTCTGTTTTGGATCAGGTCTAGTCGTCATCAGCCTCATATTTTTCCCAACACGTCTCAGCACATTTTTCTCTCTGTCTTGCTCTTCTCCCTTTCTAAAACCTTTTCTTTCCTAGGCCCCGCTTATTACACCTAGAGTAGGCTAAATTAAGATTAAAACAAATAACCTTCAAAGGATATGTCCCTCTTTTTCTGATTCTTCTGCTCCCTCCCACACAAGCTGTCTGACAGACAGACCATGGTCAGTTGTCACAAGAAATTTTACCTGGGATGCCACCTTGCCAGGAGGCATGATCCAAAATCCCTCCTCACCCTGATACAGCGTTTTCTTGATGAAACTTTAATCTAAATGCCCAGGTATGTAATTTTCTAAAACCATACCCAGATTCAAATGACATTAGACAGAAGGAGTCTTTAGCCTGTCATCCCCTCACAATGAGAAAAGGACTACCAAATCCAGAGAGTTTTGGGAAAAAACCCTGAGCAGCAAATTTTTTGCAAAATCAAGAAACAGATCTCCTCCACCCCACCTTCAAATTCTTGACTAATTTATGTGTGCATGTGAGTCTCTGAACTCCTTGCAATGATCTTGGTCCCCGAGGAATCATCTGCATCTGCTCCTTTCCTTTCAGGATACTATGAGCAATATAGTGGAGAATCTAAAAGCTAAGTTTGTTCTGAGCAGATTCATTGAAAAGAACAGGTTTCAATAAGCTAAATTTAAAAATAGCTTCAATAGTGTCTAATCTGTGATTCCTGCATGGCACTGATAATTAGGACCAAAAAAAAAAAAAAAAGGACAGAAACTTACATGATTGATCTCAATGAAAACAGTTTTGTTTTGTTCTCTTGAAGCTACTCTCAAAATTCTACTTTGTATGATTACTTGCTGTATTTTTCCATCTTCATTTTTACTTTTCAGAATTGGCGAGCTTGTCTGAGACCCAAATAACTAGTGAGTTCAACTGCCAGCCTATGGATAAGATTCAAATGAAATTATTCTCACTTACTCTATTTCACCCAGGTCCTAATGGGAGGAAGGCTACCTTTCTCAGAGTTTTTACTTTTAATTGTCTCCTTCCTCTGGCTGACACAGGCAGCACTTTAGTCCTGGTTGGGAGGGTGGACGACTTGGCACCTCTGTGGCAGATCCCTTGGTGAGCCAGTTGGAGAATGAAGAACTCCGTGAAAACAGCATTAGTACATATGGCTCCCCTGACTTCACCTGAATTTATGGCTGCTCAGCATCTCAAGAAAGCAGGCCACAAAAGCTATCTTTGTGCCTGGCAAAAAAATAGAGACCTTCAGGCTCATGCTGCTTTCTCCTCTGTAGGGAATTATATGTGCAGAACATCATCTATGGGGAACAACATGGTGTTTCTTAACATCCATGCCTGTACTGCTCCTTGAACATGAGGAACTGTAAGGAGAATAAAAACAGGTACCCTCTGAATACTTTCTCAAATAATCATTTGGAAAGGAGAAAATTGTTTTATTTCCTACTGCAGAGGAATCCATCTCTTTTCCCTCCCTTTTTTATTGCTCATTTTATTGGCAACATTCCTTTTCTTCCTAAAGTAAATTTCTGATGTGGATTTTGTCTTTCGGATTCATCCTTCCTGCACTCTTACCTGATTAAGTTCTTCTGATCCAAAGAACTGAACAGAATATGAATGAATGATAGGCTGCAATTCCTCTGCAATTTTCTGTCTGGGGTGGGGCGGGGAGAAAGAAATGAAAAATAAAAGATAACCACCAAACCACACCACCCCCACCACTCCAACTCCAAACATAAAATAAAAAGAAAGTAGAAGAAACAAACCACCTCAAAGCCAGTGTCAAATGCAGGTCCTAAAAGCATGTGTTGATCCCACAGTACAAAGTCATTTTAAATCTCCTAGTCCCTCATTTCCACTCCCCAAGAGGAATCAAAGCAAACAGAGAACAGCTTACATTGTCAAGACCTGGGAGCTTGTTGTAAGAATAACTAGTTCTTGACATTTGAAATTACTCTGGTTCAAACACTTTTTGATCTTTCTTATTAGCCCTGTGTCTTGAGAAATAAAAATATGATAATCAGAAAGTACATAATTGGGTTCAGGGTATTCTGTGGTCACCCTTGCTGGCTCTGGAGATAAAGGCACTTTGAAAGATTATGCATGGATATCTGGAATTTATTCTGCACAGTCTGTGAAATGATGGATCTTTTTTCTTAATTACACCAGCTATCAGTGTAACACCTGTAGTTAACCATTCTGTCCTGAGGAATCTCTTCTGATACCTTTTATTGTTCCACCAGACACACAGCAGCAAGATGTGACGTGGATGCTGAGACGTTTATTACCACAGAGACAGAGGCTGCCTTGAATCCCCATGATGGCTTTTTTACACCACTGTGTTTCCACTGCCTCCAAACTCAGAGGGGCTGTCTGCATAAGGTACCACCACCTTCACAAGCATTATGGACTGGAAGCTATAGTTTCACAAAGTGTTTGGACAGGAATATATGTGTGTTAGCCAACCCTCATACCTTCTAATTAGATGTTTTTGGGAGCAGCACTTCATGGCCGGGCCAGCCCTGTGCATCCAGAGAGTTGCCAGTGCCATGGGGTGACACCAGTCACCACTCCATGCTGCCTGCTCTCTCTTAAACCTCCTTGCTGCAGCAATGAATCATGTGCATAGGGTTTTCCACAAGCTGGGTTTATTGAGCTGTATTGTACAAAAATATAATTCAGACAGCCCCACTGCAGCAAAAACAATCTGTCATTTTTAATTCTTCCTGTCACCTCATTAGGTATATAGCTGGAGTGAAAGTAAAAAAAAACAACAACAAAAAAATAACAACAGCAAAACCCAGAACACAATGTTTCCAGAACTCCTGCTCAGAGTTTAACATAAATATCAAGGCACCAAAAGATTCATTGACCAAACATATGTGACTCGGTGCTATATATAACAAAGTGACGTGCAGAACAGTCTCAATAGCCATATAAAGCAATTAAAATAACTGCTTCAAAGTATTGTACTATAATATAAAAGGTCATCCCTATAAACATAAAAAATATGACTGTTTTTTCCTACATATAGATACACCAATACCTAGCTAGAGGTTTCATTCTGAGAGGTAATTTTTAAAAATCTCTGAAAACATGCCATGGCCTGTATCATTCTCCCTCAGACCATGTCTTTTCATCAATGGTTAATATTTTAAATGGACACAATAGGAAATGTTATTGAGGCCAACTATATGTCAGAAGACAATACTGTACTAAGTCCCAAATATTTACCCTATGCATGCACATAATAGTGAAGGAAACCCTGGCTAACCTTCCGTGAAAGTGAAAAGCCTATTCTTTTTTCCTTCTAGAGCTTGCTTGTTTTCACATTAATGCATTAAAGTTGTATTCCAATGGAGACTGCAGAGTGTACATTTTGAGGAGTCTGATAATTTTTGCAGTAACACTCTGAGTTTGTGATAATAATGTTTATGCACAGATGTAAAGAATGTGCTGACAGATTAAAAAGGAGTCAGCCAGTGCTTGCACAGTGTTCATTTTTATTTAAGTGGAAGAAAAAAAAAAGAAAAAAAAATGTACTGCACCTGGTTGTGAGCAAACAGCTTTTACAGAACTGGAAGCATTTTGGTGTATCCCAACTCCCTAAGCCCTCCCTGCATAAATTCAAAAATTAAAGTTATGGGCACACCGGAGAATCACAAGATTTTATTTTTACTGAAATTGGAGAGTTCACTTTGACTGGTTTTCCTACTAATATTAAAAGGAATCTTATCCAAGATAGCATTATTAAGTATAAAGTAAGGAAGCGTTAAAAAAAATTTACTGCAGAGACAATCCTTGCTGTGGAGATCCCTCTTCCTTATGTATTTAGGCTATACACACATTCTAACTGTACTTGGAATGCTGTAATGCCCCCAGAGGTGCCTTGAAGGATAGTGAAGGTACAAATACAGCATATGGCAATAGGTGTCTGCTGTTTCTTAATAGGCAGTTGTGGTATTTTAAAGCTAATTGATGTACTGAAACCTCGTATTTTACAATGCCATAACATGGGAAGAGATGACAAGTAATGTCATTTTCTCTTCAGCTGATCAGAGACTGCCCTGATCAATACCTGCAGAAGTATGCAGCAGCTAAGCATACAGATTCAGGTAGAAAAAAAAGAAAACACCAAGAGAAAAGGAGAAGCAGCAAAAATATTCAGTTGAAATAAATATTAATTTGGAAAGCTGAAGCATGTAGAAACCTGCAACTTCACAACAGATTCCACAACTGCAATGGATAACCTCATGCCATGCCTGCCTTTTCTGAAGGATTTGCCTTTCAGCCTAATTAGAGCAGGAGCAGAGAGATCAGATGTTCCTTGCTCCGTTTGAAAAATGACTGGGAAAACTCCATGTAATCAGGAGGTATTTATGACTTCCATTGACTTTCAATTTTCTTGGTTCATCTGTTCCCTTTCAGAACATTTGATGCTAGTCTGTTCTAAACTGTATGTTGAATTGGCTTTAATCAGGTGTCTTTGTAACAGGCATTAGGTCATTTACTGTTTGATTTTTTTCTGTGAAAATACAGGTTTTCTTAGTTTCAAAAGTGTCTTTTGAAGAAACCTGTCATATGCCAGGCAGAGGAAAATAAAAAAAAGGGAGGAAGAGAGAGAGATTGAAGAGGACCAGGGAGGGAAGCAGGAAACAGACCTGTAATTCCGTTCTTTCCCCACAACAGTGGTAGGGAATTGTGGAATCATGCACAGTTTTTATCGGCCCTCTTTGTACCTGTCATTGCCCCCCTCAAGCTCCTTTCTCTGGTGATCTGGGCTCATGCACTGGAAGCTGATTAGCATAGGCCGAGCTTGATATTCAAATAGACAATTACAGACACTGACAAGTCTGTTGGAGTAGCACAAGTGCTAGCTCAACCAAATGCTCTTTCTAGTTTTACATCACCTGTGCCTGGAGCCTCTTCACACTTTTGCTGCTCTGGAACTCTCAAGTCCTCTTCCTCCTATCCCATATCTGTTCCTGGGTTTAGAAACCCAAACTTAATGTCACCTTACTCTCATCCCCAAATTTCGCCTCCTCGTCTAATCCCACCTTCCTGCTGGCCATTGCAGCCACTTGAAATTCCCCCCCTCTTGAACTCTCTCCATAAAACCAAAAGTCCTACTTCTCACAAGGAAATTCTAAGTGAGACATTTAATGAAAAGCCACTTAACTGAGGCACTGTGGTGAGGAGCAGAGTCTCACACCATCAGTGGGTATAGTTTGGCTGAGGTAGGCTGAATTTCTGTTCAGAAGGGCAAGCTTGTCTCCAGTGCCTGTAGAAAGAGCCCAGGATAAACATGCTCCTTAGCTCCTAGGTTAGTGAGCCTCAGTGAGGTGACTAACTCAAGTCTCTGGTTATTTACCTTTAAAGATTATCTTAAAAGAGTATGTTAAAATAGAAAAGTTTCTTGCTATACCTGGTAGTGAGAACTTCTCTGGAAAGTTTCTGTCAAGGAAAATGTAGTCCCCTGTAATAGATATATGTCTGCTTTTTAGAAGAAACTCTCCCTTACATTTAAGATTCAAAAATAGTGGTAGGTGCTGAACACCATTGAAAAACAAATCATAAACCATCTTGAAAATCTATTTGAATTGTTCTAATACACATTTTTAAGATTCATATCTCCTTACTTGCATTATGAAGCAATAGGAACTGTGGTATGTTTGGGACATGGGAAGTATAAATTGTGTAATGCCAACAGAA
This sequence comes from Calyptomena viridis, assembly GCA_013390005.1. NCBI lineage: Eukaryota > Metazoa > Chordata > Aves > Passeriformes > Eurylaimidae > Calyptomena > Calyptomena viridis. The sequence continues at coordinate 80,059 of WEIV01017855.1, read as the reverse complement.
AAGGTGCTGAGGTAGCTGGTAATTGACAAAGTTAATGAAGTATGTTAAGCAGGTACAATATAGATGAAGTTGTCCCCTGCAGGGTGATTGGCCACTGGGGAAATAATGTGACAGTTGTCTTTGTGTTAAAATAATGTGGTACTCCTTCTTTGCCAGATCCTATCTGCAATGAGAGATGAAAGAGGTCTTGCAAGGATACCTACATCTTCTTATAGCAAATACTGTGCTTGAATCTGGCAGGTAAAGGACAAGATAAAGAGAGGGTAAAGAGTATAATGGCTGGCTGTAAAGCCATTAGGCTATTTCCTACAACCCACACATGAATTATCCACTATTGAAAAGTGATAATTTGACACTGTTTTCTGTAATCCTCCCTCATACGCTACAATGCACTGATGCTGTCTGGGGATGAATGGGAACTGAATTTGGCCTGCCAATTTTTCTGGAAGTTGATTATTTTTAGATATTGTTTTAATAATTAGCTAACTAGCTCCCAAACAGTACAATGGATTTAGACAGCAAAAGATGTTTTTTGAGAGTAATATAGATTTTGTATTATTATCTCCTCCTAATGTATGTGATTATTACCATTGAAACAGCAGGGGAAATATCAAATGGAAACAGAGATCAGCCTCTCAATTATACTAAGCTGTGTGGTCAGCATTGGTTCCAAAAGAGGCGTGTAGAGCGTGGAGTAATGAAAAATCATTGATAGCATCAGTTTGGTGTCTAAATAGTCTATTGTGCTATTCCAGCACTGTTCCTAGTAAAACCATCTCAGACCTTGGCCATCAGATCTCAAAATATCCTGAAGCTTTCTTGATTCCCTCAGGTGCTGAGGGAAAGACACATGAAAATTATACAGTATTTTAATTCTTGAAGTTGTGGTTGTTGACATTTTCATAGTTGATATTTATCTGCTTATAATGAAAGTGAGTTAGTTATTGGACACCAGAAACCTTTGAGCTCTTCAATGTAGTTTTATTCTTGTCAACATCTTATAAATCCAAGAATTCTTCTCAGAGTTCTTAAAGAGAGTGGTATTTGGAGAGAGAAGTGATTCTTAGCAAACATCTCAGAACATAATCTAAGAAAATATTTCAAAGCATCACACAGCAAACAACTTTTTAAGTTTCAAAATAGAGTAAGTGGGAAAGATTGAATGGAAACATTTGTTCATTGTAGGATTTAGGTTTACAAAAATCATAATCTCTTTCCCCAGGCTTTCTTATGGCTGTAAGATTTGTATAGCCATTTTTGTTATGTTATCCAGAACAACAACATGAACATGAGAACATTCTCAACAGAGCTTCTTACTATGGGAATTTGAAAAGCACTCCTTTAAAATTTATCACAGACCACAGTTCAAAACATTATTGTGCCCAGAGTATCCTAGGTGATGCCATTAAGACAGCATAAAATAGTACAAAATACCAGGAGATCAAACCAATTATAAATTATCTAAAGCATTTTTCTGGTATCTACCCAGATTTCCCTTTTGTGAGTGCTAACTCAAAAAATAATCACTGTACATAAACAAAATATTTGCTATAAGTCTATAAAGAACTTTGAATTGTCTTCAGAGTGTTTTGCGTTCTTTGACAAAATACTCTTTGGGAGCGTACTAATGGATGAAGCTAAAAAGCCAAAGAAAGGGAACTTGATCCATTTGAAAGAGAATAGAAGGCTGAGGGAAAAAAATGCAAAAATATGCTGGTACTCACTCAAGAAGTCCCAACTTCCTGTTGTAGGTCACCTCACCAGCCCACTTTGTACCACAAAACAGTGGAACCAAGAAGTGCTGATTCTCTGTGCTAGCAAGACTTTTCTCTTTGTTTAGTATTAACCATCAAGATAAGACAGAGTATGTTACATATGGGGTACAGAATTTATGTCTTACAGACTGCCTTAAAAATAAAAGATGCCATAAACCCCACAAAATCAGATCAACCAGAGCACTCCTAATCTAGTAGTAATAATTAATAAACTCTGACATTATATTTTATATCTCGAGGCTTTGTACATATATCGACATGATACCACTGTCATTAGCTACAACTGACACAATTGCAAACTGCATGTACATGAATGAGATACCCTGATGCTCAGGCTACCAATGTAACCTATACAATGCAATGCATAAAATTGTCCAGTATAGTGACCATTTTACAAAGTCTAGCCAAATCAAGAGGCATCTCTTCCTCTCTTTCATCTCATCTTAAAATATACTATCTTTTCTAAATCTCTGTGCAAGTATTTGAAGGACAGGAAGTCTGAGCTAGTTGTGAGGGATTAATTGAATTTACAAGGGGATTATGCTGAGTGCAACATCTCAATTAACTTACTTGTTAAATAGGTAATAGCACTTGACTGTTAAGTTGTGAAGGAACTTGTTAAATGGATATTGCTACTTATTTAACAGATATGGTCTATGGTCAGACTAAATAATGAGAACTCCAAAGTGTGTAGAAATCTAAACAGTATAAAAGGAGAGGCTAGATGACAAAACACAGCCCTTCCTCCTCGCTCAGATTCGTTCATCTATTTCACAGTATTTGAATGAGAAGATGTTTTCTCTGACTTGAAGCACTGCTAGCCGAAGATATGAAGAGGAATCAGCCACATTCAGATGGAAGTTAACAACTGTGATGTCCTATGAAATCTGGGAAAGTTTGCTTTTGGTTTGCTTTGGGGTATGGTTTTTGTGGTGGGCTTTTTGTTGATTTTTTTCTTGTCTTTCTCCAGTTAATAACTGTAAAGATCTCTCCTGAGCCAAGAAAGAAAAGAGCTAAGATATCAAATATATTTCTCAAAAGAATCAACAGCTTCACGGTCCTCCTAAAAGATACCTTTTTGTTTGCCCTTTCATTCCAAAAGTTTCCCTTACATCACTAGCTTCCTTAACAACAGGGATAACTGAGTTTGAAAGGGTTTTGCTCTGAAATGTCAATGTTGTTTACTTCCTCAGCTTTCATTTCAACATTTTGGCCTGAATTTTCAGATCTTGGTCTGTGGGAATCATAAATCATGGGGAATAGATACATAGAAAATGAAATAGTGTGGTCCATCTACTTAGTTTTTAAGGAACTTTGAGTCTCCCTAGTTGTCAGCACCAAGTTTTTGTGCAATCAATTCTTTTATTTTTAAAGGAAGCTAGGGAAAAACAAAAAAAGTATCGCTCTGCTATCTCTTTTTCCCCAAAGTTTGAAAAGAGTACTTTTTGATCTGGAGTTCTCCTTAGGAACATGTCTAATTTTAATTAAAGCAAACTATTACAGAATGTGCAGGCTGCAAGTTTCAGTTTGATTCTCCCTTGGTACAGACCATCTTATAAATACTGTGGCGTCTCTCTGAAAGTGAGACAGACTCTCTAACCTCTTGCAGGATTCATAAAGTCCTGCACATATGTCATGTGGCTGCCACCTTACCTTCTCATGGGACAAAAACTCCTGGCAACCACTTCAGAACTTCAAAGAGCTAGATTTTTTATGAAGATTTATCAAATAAAAACAAAGCTTTACGTCATTTAAAGCATCATCCAAGATTGTTCTTAAAGGAGAAGTCCTTTCCTCAATACTGGGATTATACTTCTCACCTGGATACTGGGAAACTAAGTGGAAGAAAAGGAAGAAGTATTCTCTCTGTAGATTGTAAGAAAGAGAACTCTTCTGCCTAAGAAATTACATTGCTTTACTGGCTTCTGCTCATTCTTCACATGAGAAATATCAGAGAAGAGTTTTGCAAAGTTATTGGGGTAGTAGTAGAAGTTTCTTTAATTGGAACTGGAAAATGCCTTTGCAGAAGGTGAAGACTGTATTTTCAACAGGTGATAGAGTAGCAGGAGGTCTGCATCCCACAGCACAATTCTGTAAGCAAGGACGGCCCTTGGTGCTACACAGATTTCACTGAAGCCAACAAAGCTGCACCTAAGGCCAGAAACTCCCATAGATCTGATTGCAGAACTCATGGTTACAGTTTGGCTGCTATTTTTGTAAGGGTCTGACATACTTGCTTGCATGGGTTATGGTCATCTTTTACATTTCTGCATGTGCAATCAACAGAAGGGGAGTGGAAATTTTTTTTTTCATGTGGAAACAGAGGGAAGCATTGCAAACACAGTACATTTCAATAAACCATAATTACACATACAAATTCATCAACTAAACTTGGGCATGCAATTAGTAGACTAATTATGCTATAATTGTAACTAAATACCAAAACAGATGACCGTGTGCCAACCTCCACCCCTCCCAGTTGTCTTTGTGTCATCGCTCTTACGCACAATAGTGTCTATGCTCGTGTATATCTCCTGCTGAAAATAGGAATCCAGCAGATGGGTAAATGTCATTGGTTTCATGCTTAAGCCACCAATTCTTCCAATTCTATATTTACAATCAACTGTCATAATAACTTTGACTGAGACCCTGTTGAGATGTGTTTTCTCAGTAGATAGTCAGAGACAGCCCCCAGCCCAAAAGCTTAGAGTCAAAGGAGACACGCTTTGCAGAAGTGCTGCTGTCCTTGTCTGGATACAAGAACCTGCTCTATGGACAGACAAGAGGCTGCTGATCTTCATGGATATCGAGGTGCCTAATTCTCTCTTACATTAACAGACTTTGCAATACCAGCCACTAATGACAGATTTCATCAAACCTGAGCTACTTTGTTAAAATGGCCAAGTTGGTTGTATGCTCCCAGAATAATCGATGTAGGGAAAAACCTCCACCAGGCAATTGCACAGAGAGCACAACTGAGCAGACAAGTGCCTGGCTTACTGTTCTGGTGTCTGCTGGGAAAGTTCGGGCCTAAATTAGTCCTCTAAGTACTTCACCCAAGATCAGATTAATAGTTTGTAGCAAAGAGAACAAATCAACTCCAAGCCCTCTTTTCCTTCACTTTTGGGAAATTAGCTCCTATTGTTTTAGTGGCTTTTTTTTTTCCTTAGAGTTTTCTAAATACACTGATGCCATCAGCAGAGTCCAAATATCAGTATTTTGACTACTGTTAATATGTATGTATATGTTTCAATAAAATTAATTTAGCTAAGAATAAAAGTACCTTTTATACAAGATATCACGGGTTTTGGCAATGTATTGATTTAATGTACTTAGTTCAGTGAAAAATCTGTTGGTTTAAGCTATCTGTCATTAGTTTCAATTAAAATATATTGATCTGAGTAAATGTTGGTTAAATTAAGTGTTGCCTGACTCTGGAAAAAATATTTGCTCAAGCAAAAATTGTATGAGTATTTAGACATTTATTTTAGATTGGGGACTCTCCTAGCATCATTAGAACTGTTCAGGTATCAATAAATTTCTCTAAACATAAATGAAAATATTCTTTCTGAAATTAAAAAAGCTGATTACAGTAATATTAGGACTGGCATGCATATTAATTCAAGTAAAATTGTTTTTGAAAGAGTAAGCATTCAGGCCAGAATTTTGGAACTTAAAAAAACTAAAAACTCAAGCCCTCTGTGAGGGAAACCAGTCTTTCCCTTGGAAAGGCTTTCTTCTTTAACCAGAAAGCTAATATTTCCTGATATTCCCTGAAATTAAATTTTTTAAAAAATAAAATAATCTTGATAGGACAACACAGGTGCAGGCTAGGACATGCAGCTATTTTAAAGCATTGTACATACATTATTCATGGGATTAATTTTAATTCGAAGCATAAAAAAAATAGCTAGAATTAAAAAACGTGCAAGTGTTAAGGCTGATAGACCAGTCCTTTATTAGTTCTATAGAGACTGGAAGCCCTCAGGACTCTGCTCTGCAAGAGTACCCTCACCTTGGGATAAAAGATGGACTCTGTCCTCAGCTACCTGCACTCACACCTAGATAATACACACCCAGGACTGCTATCCGGAGGGCAGGTTGAATCTATCCCAATAGACAGATTGCTCATAGCAATGCAGAAATTCAGCTTTAGGGTTCAGATTAAAAAACTCAGGATATCTGGAATGGTAGTTGTACGTTTATTCTTCAGATGTCATTTATTCTTCAAATGCTGCCCATTTGTGCTGTTCACACTAGAACTGATTATTTTAGAGATGTGTTGTTTGTTTTAATCTCATGTATTCAGCTTTAAAAAAAAAATCCTTGAGTAGAATGTTGGAGTTTTTATCCTTGTCCAGGAGTTTTGTGTCCTTGTCTGGGAGAAAGGTACCACCCAGTTTCCTCTCTTTTCCATGTGTGGATGTGTGCACAGAAGAAATCTTGTATTCATAGGTTTTTGTGCCTGCCACCTGTCCTATATTGCAATGACACACTTTGTCTGGTAGAACTGCATTGACTGTGACAGTGCATCTGTATATACTGTATATATTCCATTCACAAGCACCAGGAGACTGACAAAAGCACCAGCTCTGCAGTGAGGCACTTTCTGGATGGCAAGGGCAGTAGCCAGTACCACAACAGCACAAAACTGTGGTTCAGTGCCCAGGGGGAATCACAGTTTAGGCAGGCAGACACCGTGCAATTTTGAGAAGTCCACAGGGAACAGACACGTACACAAAGAACATTTGTGGGCACATTTTCAGTGCAGTGTATGGGAAACATACAACCTCCACTAGCTTCAGCAGGATTCACAAAGACACATCCCCATGTCTTATACTAAAAATGCCCCCGAACTGTCAAAAATGCACTTTGCTTTCCAGGACTACCACTAGAACTGCTAAGGTTAAAAAGAGATTGAATTTTTTAGTAGAAGCTGATATTTGTATGTTTCTAAGGTCTGTGACTGTTAAAAAAAGGCACCAAATCTTGAAGTCTCATGATCATTTTGTGAATACTAACAGTGATGCATACCTGAAGTATGTATCTATCTTGTTAATGACTCAGACAGATATGAAAGTTTTACATTTAGCAGCACATAATTTCCACTAGAGAAAAAAAAGATGAAGGTGCAAGATACTGTTGAGTCTTTTTTTAAGATGATCCTAGGTGCAGAGAATCTGCAAAGTCCTTTGTCTGAACATAGTGAATTTTAAGCAACCATGGGTAGTTTATTTGGTTATGACCTTACTGTCAGACATGACTTTCTTGAGCAGCTCTTTCCTTTTAGTCATTACCTGTTTCCAAGTGCCATTGGGTCTACCAGCTACATGTAAATAGTCCTACAGTCCTCAGTTTTGTTGTTTCCTTTTCTTGTAAAAATAAATATAGTTACCATTCTCATTTCTTCCATCTTTTTGATTGTTAATTGGAGATGTGAAAAAAAAATCTCTTATACTGTGTGGTCAGAGTTGTTTGGCCAGAGGTTCCTATAGTTTTGGCTAGCTGTTTCCATACAGTTGTGTGTTTAGACTTTTTTATAATTAAGAACCCCTATTCACTGCCTTCTACAAGTTGTTCCTTTTTATTTTAAGTCCTGTAGTAACAATACCTAGACCCCACTACTACATCCTTGCTTAGTAGAAATAGAAATTCATACCTGAAAATGTAATGTATATAACTTTCACATTGGGGTAGACCTCTCAGACTGTGTGTCACATAGCAATTATAACAGCCATTATCATCCAAAAGGAAAAACTATGAAAATGTGAAAATGAGAGATGAAATCCAGGTGCATTCCTACAAAGGAATGTATGGATCAGTGAGCAAGTCTTAGAGCAAGACAGGGCATGAAAATTAGCCACAGCACTGAGCAGTCAGCATCATACATAGTACTTGATTACCATTAAACAAAAGTAAGCTGTGAGCTTCATAAACAATCTAAAACCCACACAAAAAGCTGATCCAGGGGACCCTAAAATCCAACATCTTTTCTAAGGCTGGGACACTAACAAATCCCCTTGTTGATTTCCTTCAACTCTAATTTGGATTAATCAGCACAGAGTGGAAAAGAAGGAAGAATCAATTCTGTTCCTCAGTGTTCATGTTTACTTTTATTTATTAATGTTCTTAGACATTGCCAGTCTTGCTAAACTGGCAGAAGGATTTGATTCAGAACAAATCTCTGCTGGCTTTTTAACCCAAGAATGGTAAGACATTGCTTCTTTCCCATTCAAGTACAAATTTACCCAGAGTGAGTTAACACTGCAAAAATCAGAAAACTTTCTACCAAACTGGCAATTCTGATTTAAAATATACAGGGACCTTCTCCCCCCGTTCACTTCAGTGGCAGTTTCTGACTAAATAATTAAAGACAAAGTTATCTTTGGTTGAAGAATTAAGTCTGCTTTTGAAGCAATGAGATAATAAGTACCCAAGAAGTCGGAGAACAAAGTTGCTTAACAGCATGATCCCAGTCACTTAGGGGGTAAGTCCCAGAGTCACAGAAGCTCTCTCAACCAAAGCCAGCCTCAGGATCCAAAATCCCAGCAAAACACTGATGACAGGGCAGAATACTGAAAAGCAAGAATACTTACATTATAGGATTTACTTCAATTCAGACTGTAAAACTAGGTCAGATGACTATCTAGGCAGGTAAGAATGAAATGAAGAACAAAAAATGCAACAAATAAGAAAGAAAGGAATCAGTAAAAGATAAGGTAAAAGAGCAAAGCAAAAATGCTGTATTAGTCCTAAGCAGCAAAACATGTGCACAGAGCTGCTGGAAGTTTAATATGCAGAACTACATGTCTCAGCATAAAACTCATGGGAAGGAAGGGATCGCAGAAGGTGATAGAAATGGTTTTTATGTGACAAACTTAATGTATTTATTTTTCTCATGTTCACAGTAATAATCCTTTGATGCCATCTATACCAGTTTCAGGACAGGAATACCATACTCTCTGACGTTACTCCAAGTAATTCATGGATTGTGTTTTGCCCAGCAAGCTGAGGTGGTGTAGAGTAGTATAATGTCCCACTTGCTGAGCCAAGATTAGGGCACAAGGGTCCTGCAAAGTAAATCAGTTGTGGGATTACCCTGCCTGTGTGAATGAAAGGTATGTATAATACCAGAACCCCAGACTTTATTCACTTGCACATGTTCTTTTATCTTTCCTAAAATTTTGAATTCTAGAAAAGTTTTTCCAAAGATGAAGAGAGCAGAGGATGGGAAAACATTCATGAGAAAAGAGAAAAGTTATTTACAGTGAAGCTGAACTCCGTCAGATAAGTGACTATTCTAATAAATGTTTGGCTTTTCTCACCCGCTTTCTGGAGAGAGATTCAGGCTTAAGAAATAAATTCTGTAAATTAAGAAGCTTAATAATTTCTGCATTTAAGATGACTCGGTGGCTTGTGGGAGTGCTTAAGGTTTATGCTAGAAATTCTCTCACATCCTAGGGATCAAGAGTAGAAGCTGATAAGATAACTTGAGGCACAGGAGCAGCGTGTCTCACTCCACTGGCTCTGTCTTCAGAGAACATTAGTAGCTGGCATGAGGATGAGTCTAGCTCTCTTTCAAAAGCATAAAAGAAAGCAGACAGCTACATTATACTGCCTATAGCTACTACCACACACTCCTCTAAGCACAGGAACTCATTTCCATTCCTTCAGTGGCCTTTTTCAGGTTTCTTCACCTTGGTAGATTCATTGTCAGAAAAAGGAAAAGGAAAAACACTTTTTCTAATTAGTATCAATGATCAAATACAACATACCTCTGATGGAATCACAGACCCCACACTGAGAACTGGAAAAACCCCAAAGACTTATTAGAGGGGGTATTCTTGTCATCCATTATAACCCCTAAATCCTTTCTAAAAAAGACAAAAAAGCAAGAAACTCGCACAGTGCTATCCCTTCTGGTTTAAGATTTTTTTTCCGAAGATGGAAAGAAGAAAATGGGCAGGAGATTTCAAAGCCTTCTTGCACCTGTTAGGCCACCCTGCACTGAACCTGTGAAGTTGCTTTCCACATGGTCTCTCTGCGCACATGTGGAAGCAATATGGTAAGTACAAAATGTCAATGTGTATTGTACAGATTAGTTACTTAGGTACTACATTTAACTAGAAACACTTATTCCCATCACTTATGGGTTAGTCAATGTTACTGAACACCACAAAATATTCTCTGTGAACGCTTGTTTCAATTCCTAGTGAAATTTGCCTGCAATCACATTCCTTCTGCCTACGCTTCTCACAAATGGGCTATTCATTAGTTTTATTCTAGGCCATGAATATGCACTGAAAATGGAGCTACTCAAAACAATTTCCAGTTCAACATTTAAAAAAATAAAAAGGAAAGGGAGGGGTGGGAATTTTATCTGTGTTCTCAGAGATGAAAAGAAAAAGAGTGAGAAATAAAAATTGAAAGTGATTTTCAAATTTGTAACTATGGCAATGGCAAGTTTCTAATGGGCAGAAACTGCGAGGGAGTGTCACTGTCCTATGTGCTCCACTGAAGTAGAAACATCTTTGCAGATATTTAGCGAACTGGCCCCAAAAGGTGTATGAGGCCATCCAGGATGTTACAGATTGAAGGCAAAGCCTTGAACTTCTAAGGTGAACCACAGGCATGCTAAAAGGAAGTACAGAAATTGTGTTCCCTATTGTCTTCCATCCTCTACTGTCTTCAGACTGTAGGTGCTTCAGGATATAAATGTACATATGCACGTTTCCAGATAAAAGCAGCAGAGGCAGGCAGAAATTACTGTGGATGAAAAGAGTTGATCAAAATGGTTGAACATGGTTGAATGGTTGAAATACAATTACAAGCATTTTTTTTTCTTCAAATTATTCATAAAATGTCTGGGAAGGAGCTCTGAGTTCCTTTCAGAGTTTTTTGTCACCAAAATTCATCTTAAGAGTTGGAAATATGTGTCAACAGGAAGAGATGAAGGAGGAGCATGGCAGCAGCCCAGGGGTTAAGACATCTGCAAAAAAACCATCCAGGAAGATGGTAACACAGCAAACACCTACTCAGCAGAGTATTTGATGCCAAAGATCAAGTTATGGCATGTAGCTGGTAATATTGCTGAGGTCAAGAAGCTGCACGCTGTCTTATGCTGGTTATCTCTATCTCTTAGCTTCCTATATTTTGACTTTACACTCCATTTTTCTTTCACTGGCCCTGGTAAGTGCCTAGTTGGTGGCTATTCTGCTTAGCCTTTAAGAAAGAAGGGTAAGCCCCAGCCAGCATTTCCGTAAGTTTTGTTTCCTGTGTCAACAGATAACTTCAAGTAACAAATGCATTCCAGAAAATTAAGGTCTGTTCATGGACAATTTTCAAGCATAAGAAGACTCAAAAATTCAGTTAATAGCTGACTTATTATGAATTATTATCTCCACCTCTTCTGTTAGCTGCTCAGCAACTGTGTATGGCCAGTCAGGCCAACACACGCCCCAAAAGCATGACATGAACGACTTCTGACATTGTTTTTCCTGTGACCTTATAGCACTGACTTGCAGAAAGAATATGTGTATACAAATATCTTGGCGTGACTTCAAGAGCAGTTCAGTAAGTAGTTCACAACTGCTGACCATCTGGCTGTTAGGTCTAAGAGGGATCTATTAATGTTAGAGCTAGAACACTGCCAAGCTGCAGCAAAAACTGCATGCAGGCCATCCTTGAAACCCTGATAGAAAGCATTGCAATTGTCTTATCCACCCATTACTCAAGTAATGTCACATTACTTCTTGTGTCATCACATCCAGAAGCACTTCCCAGGAAGGAGCTCCATTGTTTGATAGTGCAGTAATAGGCAGCCTCTAACAGCTTTAAATCTGAGTTTAAATCTCCATGATAAAGGAAAAGACAAATTTTTGTATGTTCTCTTGGTCCTTCCTGTGCTTTGAGAGGATCGAAATCAATAGATAGACACAAGTGCTCTTAACATAGTGCCAAGCCTCAGTTAGAGGCAACAGAAATTAAATGGGGCTCGGCATTGTAGGATGGTTTTACACTGCCCTTGCTCAGCTTAAAGTCTGGTAAAATAAGTTTGCATCATCCAGCAGTTTACTCCATTGGCAAAATGCACAATAAGCCAAGAACAAAGAGCAGGGAGGGGGAGATATATACATGAATGTATATAATTTATGGGTCAGTTTATGTATCATGGGGGCTGATGTACAAAATCTATACTCAGACATCTCTCCACACTTCTCTTTTGTCAGTGTCGCAAAAGAAATGATTTTAAGGGATTTGGCAGTATCATCATGTGTGTCAGTTCAGGAAGGCCTTTTCATTTAGTGAAAGCAACAAGAAGTAAAATGTGTGAGAAGAATAAAAAAAAAATGTTGACGTTGTTACTAATTTTTCAAAACACTAAGTCATTTTGGAAACAATAAAATATAATAATTACAATAAGTAACAAAATGTAATCATTCATTTTCCATTGAATATATTTTGAAAACTGTCTAAACATCCATTCTTTCTGTTATAAATACATTTAAAAGTATTTAGAATCTGTATTGAGTCTCAAGATTAAAATACATTTTCTAAACATTTTCTAAACATTTTCTCATTTTTTTCTCACTGAGCTGATTAGTCTAACTTGAAATATTACCTCAAAGTATTTTTCCCTCCTATGTATGCTTCCAATGGTCAGATCAGTCTGTGAAATTTAGGAAGTTGATCTGAACTGAACCCAGTATAAAAACCTTCTGAGGTTTGCCCATCACTGCTTACAATGCTCTTTTGAAAAATAACCTCAAGGCTATTTAATTAATTGTTCATTCTTTTAGACTCCCAGCTCAGGTAGATTAATACATACACTGCCCATGGATCAATGAGTCCTGGAGTCTCCTACAGATTAGCACATCTGTAGTTTGAAGCTATTTTGCCTTAGAAGGAAAGAAAGAAAGAAAGAAAAAAGAACAAACATATCCCGTGAGGAAACTTTCAGGGATCAATTCATAACCAAAAGAAAACATGCTATTCTCAGCAAGGAAACAATGTATTTTTTGTCTGCTACAGTGATTAATAACATGCTATAACTGGAGCCTATTTAAATGGGTTCTGTCAATCCATGTAGGCCAAAAGCTGACCCACTTTAAATTCTTAAAATATGATAATTATTGCCCCCGATATTTTTTTTTTAAATTACAGAAGTGGAAACTATAGAATTTCCACCAACAATTTCCTTCACCAAGAAAACTGAGTATCACTGTTGAGAGCACTATGAATAAAATCCTAGAATCCTAGAGGAACCGGCTTTAAAATTTCCCAAACTCAGGGTAGATGATCACCACAAGGTAGCATGCTGGGCTTTTTTATGCATACAACAATTCGGAAGAGGAAGGGGTTTTGTCCCAGTGGAAATTTCAAAATTCCCTACAAGGTTCTGCTGTTTTCTGGCTTCAAGATCCATAAACACAGATGAAAAAGCAAAATTTTATCTGCCTGTTTCTGTCTAACAGAGGTGGTAATGTTTTTCTGGAACTGATAAGTTCTTTGTGTACAAGGATTCAGGAGCTCAGAGATAACCTTTTAGGTTACAGTTGGTAGACTCACTTCTCAGCCATGAACCTTCCCTCCTCCATATTAGCTGGAGATGAATATTTGCTGGTCTTCTTGGGCCATGACTCTGAAAAGGACTAAATTCTTGCAGGTGGTGTCCATAGCCCAGACAGTGCTTGATCTTCAAGGATCAGAACCTTGAGCTCTCCTTTAGCAAAGTACACATATAGCTTCCCAGATGGTGAGTGCTCTTGATGATATTAGTAGGACTAGTCAGATACGCAAAGTCACATTGGGATTTTAGTGGGCAGGGGACCTTCTGAATGAATAATTTCATAAATCCTCAAGGCACAAGAGGGATGAAAAAAAAAATCATCAAAATCTTCAGTTAGATAAGAATCTCTTTTTTTATATCTAGTGAAAAAGTGCACTTTACTGAAGACAAAAACTGTACTATAAATATACAGCCAATAACAAAACATAAGATAGAGTATATGCTAATTTCAGAGTTCAAATAGGCATTTGTGATCCTAAATTTAGCCTCCCATTAAAAGAAATACCTTGGCCAAGCTGTTTAAAAACACATCAAACCCATTAAGAGTGAAGCACAAAAAACTAGGGCAATGTCTTCAGTTCCAGACAACCAGGCAGCAAAAGGGCTAGCAAGCAATGTCCTCACCCTCAACATTACATTATGTTCAGTTAACCACGAATCCCACCAGATGTTATAACTATAACCAGTAAAGTTAGCAGGGCTGATGACAAAACAAAATCCTTGATGTCATGTGGAATGGTTAAGTATTAAGACAAATTCTTGGGGTACAAAATCCTGCCAAATATCCTGCCTCAAAAAAGTCTGAGAACTAAGAGGTGGGGAAATGCATGCCAATTCAGCAGCCTGGGGGTGCATCTGGGCTGTACCTCTTGCTGTCAGGCTGGGACTGAGGGAGAGAAGCAAGTGAGGGAGCAAGGGTTGCTTCTTTGTGCGCTCCAACATGCATCGGCCTGGTCCCTTTGATTCATGAGTGTCTCATGTTTGTGATTTCCAACATCTTGTAAACAAAAACTTCATGCTCCCTTTGCTCTCTTTTTCATGTGAAACTTGTGGTGCTGTAGTACTCTAGCTGTCTTCCAAGGATTTAGGGCAGTTTGCAGCATCTATATATCAGCTCCACAGCAGTTTGAAAAGTGAGGAGTTTAGGCTTATATGACCTTAAAGTTCTCCCTAGATCTGGTCCTGCACTAGCAAAATGAATGGGGTTGACATAATTTGCCTGTAGTACATAATGAAATTCATACTTGAATGGCAAGTACTTTAAGTGCTTTTTTTGTAGTATATCACCAATGATTTTCTCACTCCAGTTATTACTTATTTCTAAAACCTTCATTACAGAAGCAGTTAAAGAATAACTTTCTCCTTTTAAAGTGTTGATTTGTTTTTCTTGCAGAGAATGTGTTGCAAAATGTCAATGTAAGCATTAGTTAAAGGGCTACTACACCATGCCAGCAGGAGCAATTTACTTATGCATATATTCCTGAACATTATTTTGTTCCCTTTCTCATTGTGAATGGGCACCACTTCTTTACAGCAGCTGAGGGCTTTCCTCCCCCCACTCCAGCCCTTTCTTCACCAGCCCAACAGCAGGAGCACATTGAGAGCATGGGCAGTGGAGGAACACATGGTAGATTTGTGCATTAACACATACAGTTGCCCCAAGTAAATGCAGTCAAAAGACACCATTTCAGGCTGAAATATCAACATTTTCTGTGTGTTAAAGCTGTATTAAACAATTTAATTGTTTTGTGATTACCAGAGTACTTGCCTTGTGAGGATATTAATTATCCAGGCATAAAAAGACCAAGTTTTTCTGTAAGAAAAGAGTCTTTTTTTTTTTTTTTTTTTTTTAAAGTTATTCAAGTTTATTTTACTCATTCCAGCTAAATAGAACTTGTCCGGGAAAGAGGAAAAAAATGGGTCTCAATGCAAATTAACATTACTGTTTAAATATCACAGACCATTTTCTCTGAGCCCAGTTACAATAACTAGTAATTATAAAAATTGCTTGCCTTGGGCTTCTGGCTAAGCCAATGCTAAACTTGTCCTTTTATTAGATCTGTCAGACTGAGTTAATTATCTTTATGATAATAGATGTGCCTTACCTCAAACAAAACAAATACCCTTATAATTAGCTTTTTAGTTAGAATTTTAATTTATTTATAAAGACTATTTGTTTTGTTTCTTTTTCTGCTTTTCCGAAGAAGTTTGGGTTTTAACAGGTTACTAGTCAGCTCAGTCATGTTTAAGAAAAAGCAAACTCATTAGGTTGACTGAAGTGTTTAGTTGTTAACATCATTTCCCACCTAGCCACTGTGAAATCTGTTGGGTTATGTGAACATGCTGGTTCCACATATTTGTGGGAAAGACAAGGGAGAGGGAGAGAGGAAGAAACAAGACATGTTCTTTTATTCCAGGAAGTTTTCTCTGAGCTGATGTTTGAAACAGCACATTAACTGAATTTAATAGTGAAGGGTACTAGCAAACACTAATCCTGGCTCCATGTTTTCTTTTGAATGCTTTTTCTGAAGTCAGAGATGAACTTTCCTTAGACTACTGAAAATAGAAAGCACAGACTGGTTTAATATATCTCTGTCTGCACAAAATCCCTTTCAATCTCTCTCTCTTTCTCTCCCACTTTTTCCCTTCTTATCTTCCTCACATATTCTCTGAACTGATCCTGCAAGCCCTCCAAGCAGAGCTCCCAGTAAGATCTGAGGGTTTGCAGGGTGGGGTCTTGCATTTCATTCAGGTTTTCAGATGCATTTCTTCCACTAAATAAAAAAATGTGCCTTATGCAGCAAGACCATCTTTTATTTAAAAAAAAAAGTTTCAAATTCAGGTTTGGTGGAAAATACAATCTACAGATCGATGAATTAATGACCGTGGTTAGGAAACAAGTGCCTTGTGTATTATTTTAGTTTTGTCACACTGATAGGATCCAGATTGGACTTGTCTATAAAGCCTGTTTAAATCAGAGTCATGGTGAAACGTCTCTCGATCTGAGTGTCCCCATGTGAGTAAAACAGTCCCATCTGACAACATTGTCAGAATCTCAGGTCATTAATATTTCTGTCAGAATTTGAGGTCCAAGGATTAGTTGAGGCTAACTGATACCAGTTTATCATCTTATTCCCTCTCTGTCATATCCTACTCCCTCTCCAGTGAAGTAGTGGAACAGGCTTAATATGCAACAAAAGTAAGGGGAATGTGGATAAAAATGTGGTAGCAATTACAGTAGGAGTATTTACAAGTTTTTCAATTAATAAAGTAATTTGAAAAGTAAACAGCTTTGCAACCAAACGAACGCCAATGCAGCTGTTTGGTAATGAAAAAAACCCAACACATTGCTGTGCACCTTGTGTAAGCATGCACAAGGAAAAAAGGACCCACTTGTAATCAACACACATATATCTTTCTACTCTCTATAATTTCTATATACACAACAACTAGGTTTACAAGCTTCTCAGAATTACAGGAAATAATACTTAACAGTGAAAATGTACTATTAAGTGAAAATAGTAGTGATAGCTAACATTGAAACCTAATGCTGATGTATTTTTGTTTGCAATTAAAATTATCTTCATTTATTTTTCATAAGTCAAAGTTCTCTGGTGAAAACAAATATTTCTGTGGCTAATAATTAAAATTAATGTGCTAAAAGGTTATATTTTCCTAACTTTGTACAGTCTATTTGACTGCTCTAAGTTCACCATTAAAAACTGGAGGTTTATTCAATATTTTTGAGAGATGGCAGGAACAATGGAAAATGGAGAGAGAAAATCAAAATAGAAATGGGAATATTTTAAATATAAGAAAGAATTAGTGAAATATAATAGCCCTGGAACAGACTTTCTCAGAAGGTGGGTTTTGTTCCAGCTTTATTTGCTTGGAGTTCTATGAGTGGTGTAAAATCTACTGTTTGAGGAGACCAAGATTATAACTTTTCAAGATCTTCTGTAGTCTTCCAGTAGGTCCCTTCTATTAACAGGGCTGTGTCTCCACTTCTTTTTCTGTCTGAGAGAGGCAAGGAGACACCTGTGGCACAATCAGCTTTCTGGAGAAGCCAGAACCCCTGGAGCCAGGTCTCTGCTGAGCGCCCATGCTAGATGACAACCCCATGGGCAGAGTTTCTGCACACAGAAAGTCCTAGTGTTCCTTCTCAAAACTGAGGATGATTTGTTTGCCAGCACGTGTACTGCGGCTACAAAAATATATTAGAACTATAGATAACTTCTCCCCCCACCCCTCAATCATACCCAAACCTGGCATTGTGTTCTTGCCCGTAGAGGAAAAGAGCTCTGATTCAGTGCTTGTCCTGGAAAACCTTTTGCTGCTGAAAACAAAAAGCTGCTCTCCATTTTTTCTTAGCAAGTCAAGGTGCAATGCCACAACATTAGCCAAAGTAAGTTTCCTGGTCCTTTGCCACAACCCTGTTGCCTATCTGATCCTTTACCAAGCTGGTTCAGGCAGCTGAACTAGCAGTAACTTATTTTCTGATTTGGTTTTCTACTAACATCACTCTCTGCCCCACCTCTCTGTGGCATCAGATGAATGCTGGTTCCAGGACAGGTGGGACTATGAGGCTAGAGGCAAGCTTTTAATCGCTGCTGCTCACAGGACTGTGACACCAGGCATTGCTGCTACACAGCTATGCACCAGCTGGGGTTTTTCAGTGATTGTTGGGATTCTCTTTACCCAAGACAATATTTTAACTCTCCAGAGTAGTTTCTTA
Source organism: Calyptomena viridis (assembly GCA_013390005.1). Classification (NCBI taxonomy): domain Eukaryota; kingdom Metazoa; phylum Chordata; class Aves; order Passeriformes; family Eurylaimidae; genus Calyptomena; species Calyptomena viridis. Next base: position 61,980 of record WEIV01017855.1, on the reverse strand, counting down.
AAGAAAACATTTTGTCAAGCAACATAACAGAAAAAACCCCATGAAACACAAAATATTCTGGATAGATCCCAGCTTCCTGTACATTTTCATTTGTTTGTTTCTTTTTTCTTTCTGATGCCCTCAGTAGATGAGGAGATTGTAATGTATAAAGATAAAGAAATTGGGGTTACATTGCATTGTTGCCATTTTCATTTATGCTTGTATTAGGGTAAAATTCTGAATTTCCTGTGGCCATATTTGTGCTTTCTTATACAAAAGCATACAATTACAGTTCCTGTTCAAAGAATTGGTATTTTCCATGGAGATGCAATTCTCTTGAAGGTATAGATATTTTATACATAACACGTAATATTAATATATACTATAATATGCAGTCTGGTTTTAATAGTCCAAGGGATCTCCACATAAATACAAAAGCATGCTATGAAGTCTCTATCAAAGTAAGCGAATTCTTCTCTCTCTGCAAAATTTTCCAAAATTCTCATTAGTCATGATCACATACAAAATATACAAATTCTGATTAGAAAAACAAGAAGTTAATTTCCTTACAAACTAATGAAAAGTGCCCTAGAATAATCTATTCTTACAATTACATGACCAATTATATAAAAAAAGAAAGCTTCTTACCATTAAGCTGGCATCTTCATGAGAGGTCAAAGCTGTGCTTGACTCTGTTCTGCTTTGTAACAGCTCATAAAGGTCTGATGCTCTGTCCTTGCTCAGATACAAGGACAAATACACCACAATATGGGCAAAGCAGTGTGAGCTCTTAAAAAAAGTCAGAGTGGCACTTTCATATTTTATTATTTTAAAGTCAACTTCAAGATGGAACGCGGACATCTGTTGCATATTTGTTTTACAACTGATGAATGGACCGCTCCAAATGTGGATGTTCACTAAACCAGTGGGAAAAGTGCATTACTAAGGTTGCAAATTCAGGTCATCCAAAGTGAAGAAATGTTGCAGTTCAAGATGCAACTTCAACTCGACTTCCTCAGACATATGCATCATGATAAAAGTTTTAATTGGTTTCCAATCTCTTTTTTTCCACAGGACTACTACTTTGCAGGATGGCAGCACAGTGTGCATCACTGCTGGCTGCCCATAAAATATAAAATATAAAATTATGAAAAACATCATTACACAGCCTAAACATTATTATTGAAACATCTCAGTGAAAGGCGATGTATAGAAATTCTTTGCATTTGTATGTACTGTACATTACCGTGGAAGTTACTCTTCTCATGAGATTAATAGTGTCAATTAGGCTGTCAAGGATGAGTGAGCCTGTCATGTGAGTTTTGACAGAATGCTTGGGTTGGTTAGCTTTGTGTGATTATCTAAGCTTAATATTTACATTTGAGTAAGTAACATTTTACAAACTCTCTTTGAATTTTTTTCTGCTTATAGAACTGCATTCATAAATATTATTTGTCTTGAAAAAAAACCATCATCACATACTGTAAATTACTTAAATAGGTTCATTCAAGTGGGTTGCAGGTATAATTATCAAATCGAGATTAAAGCTCCATTTTGCCCTACTATACGAACAAGCAAAAAATGAGGCAATTCAGTCACTCTGTTTTGCCTTGTTGAAGAGAAGGCTCAGTTTCTCATTCCTGTATGTAGTTTCTAGGACTAGTCAAGACTGAATGATATTTACTGTTTACACCACTGGGTAAAGGAAAATCTTCTATCTGTGGAGGAAGAAAGGCAGGCAGTGTGCTGTTGGCTAGACTGCATAGTGGGCTCAGCAGCCGGTGGTCTAACCCTTACAAGAAAGGGAAGGATCCACAAATCCATCTCTTGGACATCATCTGTCTTTTCTTAGTAGATTGTCTTTTCCAAGTCTTCCAGCTTGGGAACCAGACAGGAATTGATCTTCCCCCTGCATGTGGCAGTAATGGAATGAGGTGAGCTTGCAAGAAGATGCATTATTTACGGGAGCTGGCACCATAGCTCCTGCTTTGCTTTTCAATCCAAATGCAGAGCAGAGACCAGCAGGATCTGGACTGTGTTTTTTTTCCAATTCATAAAAGAGATCTTAATTTTTTTAAATAATACAAGGTGTCAAATACAGATTTCCTTCAGAATGTCATATATTACTCTCAGCAGGGCTTTTGGTTTTCAGTGATTTCTGTTATATATGCCATCTGCTTTCAGTTGTGCCCTGACCAAATCTCCTCTTGGATGCTATTTCAGGGCTGCATATCTTGGACATTGCAAGGTCAGAATTCCAGGCAAGGTATTATCACTGTGCCAAAAGATAAACACCTTCTCAATTTTCATTTGGTCTCTACTCAAATTAACCTCTCATTGACTTCAACTCAGAACTCTAGAATTTGGCCTAAAATAATAGTTCTAATAAAATGAATGAAAATGCAGTATGAAAGTGGATTCACAGATAGAAGCACAAATGTATGCAGTGTTTTAAAACATTGAATAAAACGTATCTCATCCCAAGTACCTCCTCCACATGGTGGCAAACACACAGACTGCATTTTCTATTCTGTAGCAAGATTTTTTCAAATTCTATTTCTGTTTGGGTCATGTGTGTTCTCCAGTGAGACCACAGAGAAACTGGATGGATGCTGTGCACCTAACTGGCAGGCTGTTATAATCTAAGTATAAATTTTAGTCTTTCCTTACCTGTGTCTGTCCATAGTATGAATGAGGATAGCCAATGGGCTAATCTAAATCAAAGAAGTAATTCGCCCTCTCACTGTGACATTGAAGGACATGTCACAGGCTCAGTAAGTGAAGCAAGTGACTCTTATGTTGAGTTTTCACCACATCAAATCCTGCTGTATCAGGGATACTAGATCACTGTTATGGGAATTAGTAACTATGTGGGAAAAGACAGGAAGGAAAAGGGTGTTTTAAAAGAAGATTGAAAGAAACACTGAGAGAGCAAATGAATAAAACATGACAGAGGCAATCAGAGAGGTAGGGGAGACAAAGGAAGCATTACAGTGAAAATATTAAGTGAATGATGGGGAAGAAAAGATGCATGGAAAGTAAAAATGGAGATGTGGGATATGGTAAGGTTGTCAGGAATTTTGCATGTTCAAGTCAATAGCTTGAATTTCCTCATTATGCATTTGCATTGCAGCCATGCCAGGAGCACAGACAGTGAACAATAAGGTGGCATGTGACAAAACATTTGGAAGTGAAAAAAACAAAAGACTTATCTGGCATCTTTAGAAGAAAAACAGTCAGGAGAGCACCTCTCTGATAAACTGTTCTTGAATATACTGCCAGAAATGTAAACATAGGAGAGATTGATCTGAACTTCTCATTTTTCACACAAAACCTCTTTCCACTTCTCAGCTATTGGGGTCACTAGAGAGATGGTGGAGGAGAGAAAGGCTCACATTAATTACAGATTTACTATGTCAACTTCATTATAATGTGAAAGAACAAAAGCCAGTGCTGTGAGACAGGTAGGGAGAGCACATATAAAAACTGGAAAGGTCTGAGAAGGGGCCTTTCAGCCTTCAAAACCCTTTACTATTCCCTTCACCAAACAGTAACCAGGCTACAAGCTGCAGTGTACTGGAGGCTGTAGCTGGGAATAAGAAATTAGGGAATAGCATTCTCTCTTCTCTTATCCGTTACTGTGAACCATACTAAAGTAGAAGATAGCCAGAAGGGGATCATTGTAAAGAATCATAGCTGTGTTAAACTCACCCATACCTTCTCAGGTTTGGCAATGCAACCTGATACGCGTACAAGGGACATATCAGTGGAAGGTGTGCAAAGATATTACAATTCAACATCTCCTTGTTCAATTCC
>WEIV01017855.1:11266-42186 GCA_013390005.1 Calyptomena viridis | reverse complement strand
TGTAAGGGTCCCAGACCCTCCAGGGCAATCTGAGGTGTAGACTCCTCATCCTGGACTCCAACAGCAAGAATGCTGGCTAATGGCATGTGTACACACTGAGCATGAAAGAAAGCAAAACCTTTTCCTCTCCAAGCCTTCTTAACAGCTTGCCTCTCCTGGCTCTCAGGGGCTCCAAGGTCGTCTGTGAAACAGTTATATTTTCAGGGGATAAACTGTTCTGAAAGTCTAACGATGGAAAGAAATCCAAGCCTAAACCTCCCAGGTACCAAAGGTCTCTTGAACAAAAAAGAATCCTTCAATCAGCCTATCTCCTCATGATCTCTTGCACAAGGTCCACTCTTAAACCCTACAAACCTCCTTTCTGGTAGTTGTAGAGAGTCATAAGGCCACACCTGAGCCTTCTTTTCTCCAAGTTAAACAGCCTCATCTCCCTCAGCTGCTCCTCATAGGTATTGTGCTCTAGAACCTTCACCAGCTTCATTGCCGTTCTCTGGATTCACTTCAGCGTCTCAATGTCTTTCATGTACTGAGGGGCCCAGAACTGGACACAGTAATTGAGGTGTGGCCTCACCAGGGCTGAGTACAGAGGTAAATGAGCAAATTTACAAAGGATTGGGCATCATGTCTGAGAAAACAAGAGTTAAAGCTCAACAATGGGATCATAACCATCTTACTATCTTACAATTGTTAAAGTCATATTTGGCTAAAGTTTTTTAAAAGCACAGTTCAAATGGTCTCTAAAAGACTTATACTATAACTTAGCTATTATGAATTACCAAACACTAATAATTTGGCTAATAATAAAATATTTGACCTGTGAATTCTTGACCACTGTGCTGAATTGCTTTGAAAACAGATGTGCTTCCTCTGAAACACTGAGCTAATGCTACCCACCCCAGTAACTACTGACCTCAACAGAAGAAAACACATCTCATTTCAGAGGGAACACCTTGCCAGATTTGGGTTTGCACGATCTCTGGACAATGAAGAAGAGAGAAGGCCTTCTTTTTGTCATGCACTTCATTGACAAACACAAGTAGCAAGCTTTAGGTGCAGTTCTTGCACCAGGACTCATTAGCTCTGCTCCTAGAAAACCTGTTTATATCATTTGGGTCTATAGAAATGTCAAGGAGTATGTACTCAGCAGTCTGCAGATGAGGCCAAGATCACAGGTGTATCATAACTGTGTATGAGCTTTATAAAAATCTCTGCAGGGTGAGTAAGAAAAATCTAAATATTGATTTCGAGGTTTGATCAGTTGTGCTTTTCAGAAGAAATTTCAATATGATTTGTCATGTTATTGTTTTTTTTTCTTGCTCTTTGAGTAATTATTTTAGGTTATTCTTAGCTGATTGACTCACTTTGAACTAGTATCAGGTATCAAATTTAGGGCGTTTTATTTAAATGTGAAAACATTCAACTTAAGAAGGATTATAAAGTCAGATCTGAAAGAGAAAGCTGGTAGGTGTCCTTCCAGGGAAAAAAGAAACAGGAGCACTTTCTACTTCACAAAATGGTAAGTAGGGCCTTTCAAAAGTGTGAGAAAAGTAGAACGTGTTTTATTATGTTCAAAGGTGCAAGATAGCTTATCAAGTCTTTAATTCTTCACATGCTTTACAGTACTATATGCCTAGATAAAATTTCCAAGTATAGCCAGAACATTTGTAAATATGTAATGACATATCTTTATTGCAATAGGTATTCTGCATGATTCAGCAGGTCATGGAGTAGCATATCCAAAGTTTGCAGTTATATCAGTAACGGTTGGTAAATCTGGACAGATGACATCTGAAATGAGATAACTTTCTCTCCTTACTATCTTCATATCCTGGTTTTTTTTTTTTTTTTTTGGTATTTCTTAAAAAGACTGCATAGATAAACTTAAAGTCTCCTGACTATTGCCCCATTAAGAAGTACTTGTTCCAAAATCTGTGTCTGTTGCCTCTTGCACCACAGCACACATACAAGAACAGCCTGGCTCCATCTTCTCTTTAGCCTCCCATACAGATGGCTAAAGACAACAGTAAGGTCTCCTCTTGCTTTCTCTTCTTAAGGCTGGACAGACAAAATTCCCAGTGATTTTATCAAAAACCTCAGCTCCCTGAATAATTTGACTTTAGAACTCTTCAGGTTTATGAGGACAAAATATGATAAAGCTATATTTTATGGTGACATAACTGGGATTTCTTAAATGATGTTATAGAAACTGATAAACATGATTGTGTTAGGAGAATTGAGAAAAAAATCTTACATTATGCTCCTCTGATTGATTACAGAACTGGGGAAAATAGCAGTTTAAAAAAGATTTAAGATATTTGCTTGCACAAGCATTACTCACAGCCAGCTTTATTTTTTAAGTATGCAATTTTTCTGTCAGTCTATAATGTGGTACTGTGACTGGGTAATATATCTTTAGGCTTTACGGACTCTTGGCATGACATACTCTTTGAGACAGTAGATCTTAATAGATCCTTCTGCATTAATCCTGACTAATGAGCAGATGAATAGTTAATTAAACATGCTCCACACAGACTTAGTCGACAATTGCAGCTTCACTGTTTCTTGCTTTCTCATAGATGAACAGAACTTGCATTTTTTCCACTAGATCATGATGGTTCAAAAACCTCCGTTATAGTTTACCAGGTCACTGATCTATGAACTAAACAGTATTTAAATATTTCTTGATTTGATTTACTGTGGTATATGGTCTCCTGTGCCGTCACTGAAACCATATAGTAAAAGAGCCATTATGTCATTTCTTTTGTCACTGATCTAGCAGATCATTAAGAAGTTTTTCATTCTGTAGAAAGTAGGCTTTAAGGGCGTGATTTTTTTTCCTGTGTCTTGACTGCTGATGCTCTGCACAAGGAGAAGCCCTTTGACATGGATGGTTCTTCAAGTGCAATATATACAGCATGAAACCATAGGCAGCAGCCCATATCAAGTTGAAATGAAGTCTTTTCTGTCTAAAGAAAATCCTGGTTTTATCTCCTGAATTATACATTCCCAGCTTCTGATGACACAGCACATTTAAAATGTGCTGGCAGGTGTAAAAGGATGCAAAATGACAAGAGTTTTGAGTCATAGCAGAAAGGAAAGTAGCCCTGTATTCCTTATTGAACTCTTAATAACGTTCGGTTATGTGTAAACCTTCTGATAATGACCCGTGGGAAACAAGGAAAGAACTCTAAACAGCAAGAGTAGTGTGATTGATCTCAGACATCTACAGAATTCAGATTCAATCACATTAAAATCTCAGTCATCGTAAGACTAATTTTTTGCAATTTAGTGTTTAAGACATTTAGTCTTCAGTAGCAAAGGAATGGTCAAGTCTTCACAGAGGAATAGACCATACTCTTAATTTCCCTTAGAGAAATTCACTGTGTTTAGGGAATAATTGTTGGTCTGATCAGTAATGACTTGTTTCATTTAGCCAAAAGCATATTACCCTTTCTCCAGCTATGCAATTTTAGGCTACTTCTTTATAAGATAATATATTTTAAGAGATTTTTCTCTAACTTTTTAAATTGCTGTGCATAAATGCTGCACACAAACAATGCATCCAATCAAGGATTATTGTTATTTTTGAACTATCCATATTGTATTACAAAAAACACATCAAGACACTATCCTTGGTCAAGCCAGTCACTTTGGATTAGATCATTGGCCATGATAATGCAAGATGACATTTGCCAAAAGTAATGGTCAATTTCAATGTTCATGGTTTTGCACAAAAATTCAACAAAGCCTTTTTACCTTCAAAATTTTGTATGGCTAGAAACAAATACCGTGTGCTCAAAGGAAACTACAAAAACCCACAAAGACTGAGGAAAAACATGCCCATGCTAGAATATTCTTCACATAAAACATTACTTAGATGTACCTTAAGTGCCATAACTTACTTCCCTTTTGGTTTAAAAATGTGTTCTATCTAATATAATGATATTTTGTTGAATATCCTTCTGTAGTTTAGATACTTCTCAGTAGAAACAAATGCACTGGTTAAGTTAGGTAAGTTTCTTGAGAGATATTTCCTCAATTTTAAAAGGTAATGTTGTAGCCAGAACTACCAAACCAGTAGGAATTAGGAAGAAATGAGTAATAGTAATTGACTTCCTTTAGGACTCTCATGTGTCAGAACCTAAATGTTACTCCTTGATAGATTTACCTAAGGTATAATATTCTACCTACAGTTAATAGCAACAAATGCTCTATTAGTAAAGCAGAACATTTATAAACATGATAAAGTTAATACTCGAGAGCTGAACACCTGCTAGGACTGACTGTTGTACTACTTTGGTGTCCAAGTTTAAGGCATCTATACAGTGACATTCCACTTTATTTTGCAACTCATTAAAAAAAAGCAAAAGCATGTCTTACCAGCAAGAGGTAATCTCTTTCTTCCAGTAATAAAAAAATGCCACACTGGAAAACTACAGGGACACTGACCAAGGAGCAATAAAGAAAGATCAAGAGAACTTCTGAAACATTAATGACGTCCTTCTGCCAAAGCTTGTAAAAATGTGCTAAAACTTTGAGTATTCGTGAACATGGCAGCTTGAGATTTACCTCATCTCATCAACTCCCTGGGCTAAGTTTTCACTTACCCAATATTTTTCCCAGACGGGATCTCGGTAGGATTATGAGAGAGAAGAGGGAAAGACATACATTCCTTAGCCAAGAGATAATTAAACAGAGTCATCAAGGCCAGACCTCTGACTGGGCTGTGAAATCTACTGCCAGATGTTGCAGGTACATCTGTCTAAGTACTAACAGGATCCTTTTTATCATAATATCTAAGCATTTCACAAATATTAATGGATTTTCTCTCTGGGAAAGAACTATTTTCATACTATCATAGTATAGAACAGAACTGGACAAATAACAGTGACAAAGTGGGTATTTTTTGAGTTTTGCATTTTGCTTTCTAACATTTTCTGTTTGAATTTTTTTTTGTACGTAGGGGAAGAAACATCTTAAACTCTGTAAAGCTTGAAAAACTATCTAGCTGCTTCCACACAGCAGACTCTTTCCTCCATTTTTCTGTAGCTATTGAACAGAGTACTGGCAAACAGTGAACCATTTATTGATTATTCACTTCAATATATTTTTAATTCTACAAGTCTTACATAGCGTGATGGTAGTAACTGTGGCCTAAAAAACTGAAAGATAAATATCAAGGATCTTACATACATATACTTACAAGTATAAAACAAAAATACTAACAATCATTAAATGTGAATTAAAAATTAAATGTGTATGTGAATATGTATTTTGATATAATTTAAAATGTGAGCTTATGTATATCATACTAAACTCATAGTATACCTTAATATAAGCTTATAAGCTACCTTATATTTCATATATTTCATAGTACATGGGAGTTGTCTCATATTTTTTTGAAGAGTTTGGATTGTCCATCTTGAACTTCCTGCACAACATTGAACATGTTGTGTGAGAGAGAGAAACTTCTGCTTCTTATATTACTTCAGCTTCTATAGATTGCTTTGGGTTACCATCTTCAGTGTGCACAGGGACAGAGATGGTGGGAAAGTAGCTTTGAATCTTACACTTGGTGTTAAAAAACTGCACTCTTCTCTACTAAGATCCAAGCAGGTTTTCCTTAGACCTCCTAGACCAGTGAAGAGCTTGTATGCACATATGAGAGCAAAAATTGGACACTTCTGTCAGGTTTAGCATTAAATAACCAATAACCAATAACTGAAATACTAAATATAAACATCTAGGTGCTGCAACAAATGTAAATACATTTGTTTAAATGTCTATGACACTGCATTTCATTATATCAGTACATCATAATTAGAGATTTTCACTAAGATTTTTCGAAGGAAATGTGTTAGTAAGTGAGCTGCGAGTTCCTTTCTTGCTGACAGTGAAAGATGACCAGGTCACACTAGTTGTTATTGTGAATAAAAAGATACATGTTTTCTGTCAGCTTCTGGTGTCCAAAAGAAAGGAACATTATCATGCATTTATAGAGTGAAATAGACTTGGTCAGACTCCACCACAGACATGAAAGCCTTCTCGAATGACTACCAAGGGAAACCAAATGGCCATATAGAGGAGCACAAGTTGTCTTTGAAAGCTGAAGAGGAGGGGTAGGGAAACTTCCCTAACTTGGTCAAATCTGAATTATAAACGGTTTGAGAGGGAGTCAGGGCACCCTTCTGCTCCCCTTGGGGGACACACACTGAGCCAGTCTCAGGGTCTCCCATGCGTGTGCTGAGGTCAGCTGTGTGATGGATGTGGTGGCTTGAGATGTCTCCTCACTGACAGCCTTGGCATTTGTCAATCTCTGCCAGGTCTCATCCTCTACACTCTGAGCAAGAAAGGTCAGTTTACAGTATATGAAGACTAGGCTAAAGTATATTAATCCATTATGTGTTTTCCTAAGTATTGCTTGCCAAATTTGATGATGGCATCACATATATCACATACAGGCACCTGCTACTGATTGAGCTGGCATTTCTGCTGCTAGCTGAAGGTGGAAGTTCACATGTTAATTAATGATGTAACCCTTGCTACACAAATACTTTTGCTTTAATAAAATGCTACTGCTGCATACAGTGCTAGGATGAATTTTTGAAGAAGTTTCTAGATAAATTACAGTTTGTTATTAATAATTAGTTAGGTGTACGCTGTATAGTACAGTACACATAATTATTATGTTCCTGATGAGCTCTGTATTTTACCACTCTATTTTATCAGTAAAATAATGCATTTACTTTTTTTTGATCCTGTCTCGAGAATTAGGTTAGACCTTGTTGGAACTTGAGAGATGATTGAAAATGAGGAGTTTCTTTTTAAATTTGAGCACAAGTTTTACCTTACAATATATTTTTAACTTCTGGTGTTGGTTTTTTTTTTTAATTTACTTTAGAAGATGGATGAGTTTCTGGCCAGGAAATATATTTACAGTTGCTAAGCGTTTCCTTAACAAGTGAAAAAAAAGAACCTGTTTTGGGTCCATTTAGCTGTCAGTAAACTCTGATGCTGTCACCAGAATAATATTGATATACTTGTGATATTGATGTATTTGAAAAGTATATGTTGTTTGGGCCTTGTGGCTTCTTAAAATATGCTTCCAAAGATTAGTTAAGTGTTTCCTGTGATGATATATAATACAATTGGTACAATAGAGTACTTTACCAGGCCCTTTGGGGACCTACGAGGACTTTTAGCACCAGTACCTTCTGACCGTGCACTGCCTTTGTGCTCTCTACTCTTTTCAAATCACAAGAGGGAAAACAGCCTATGCAGAGCTGTGTGTGCTGGGAATTACATTAAAGGCATGTTCGTCGTACTCTTGAAGGCAGAGGTAGAATTGCGTTTGGTGCATGAAGAGTTAGTTTCCAATTACTTATTTAAAACTTGTAATTTGTGCCAGAGACATTGAAGGCCTTGGCTACATTCCCCAGCAAAGCAAACACATAAAACAAAATAAGTGTGGGTTGAAGTATATTCAGTGCCTTGGAGGGAAATATGCCCTAGTTTAGACCTGATCTTTGATTCCTAAAGCTGTTCAATTCCAAGAGGAACAGAAGATTGCCACATATCAGGCTGTTAACTGTCCTTTAGGTATTCAAGTTATTTACTGATGAAAGAATTCATAAATTCTTCATTAATGCCAATATTTTAGGACCTGTGTTAGATCTAACCTTCCACTGTGATGCAGTGGCTTTGACCTGCTGGAAGTGAAATCAGCTCCATCAGGTTGCTGAAGCAATGCACTGGAAGATGTGGGTTGCTGCTAAGTATTTCTTTACCCAGATAGAGAGCCCCAAACTCAGAGTACAAATTAGTTTCAAAAAAATACATGCAGTACTCACTTCTTCGCTTCTTAACATCCTCTTCGTTTTTGTGCAGAGAAAACTCAGACAAATCAGAGGTTTCACTAATATTTTCTTCATTCAAAAAATTTCAAAATGGGATTCAAAAAGCAATTTGTTAGCTAAATTAGACTGTTCCAGGAACACATTACTTACAGATTATTCTTCTTCACAGTCAATAATGGAACTTTTATTGTGTCCCCTGGGAAACTTTATAACAGTTTAGTAAATTTTATCATTAACAAACTTGTTCTCCTTGTCAAGATTACTTTTTCTTGCAAAGCTGCACTATGTTACACTTAGTTGTATCTTCCTACATTTTAATAAACAATTTTTTTATTCTTTATAAATATTTCTAAAAAATCACTTAGAAATCCTTTTCAAAATAGTTTAAAAATACTTTATATAACACAGTTGGGTCTCAAGCACTCAGCTTTCACATCTCTTAGCCATGTGTTTTCATAAAATTTTTTGTATTAAACACATCTGCTATTCACTGGATATGTTTTATTCCCCTTTTTAAATCGCTTCATCTTTGCAGATAGAAGACGCATTAATTTCAGTTCAGAGCAGTCATCAATAAAAAGTCATTATTCTTATGAAGTTCCTTATATCTGTGTATCCCAGAGTTTATGACAATATATACAATCAATTCCTTCTAAGCCTCACTGGCAAAGCTGTGTAATACTTCACTGGTAAAGCTTGAAAATGAAGCATTCCTTAGGACTACAAGGTTCTGCTTTGACTTGAAGTTGCTCAGTTCAAAATCTTTGAAAATCAAGCCACATGTTTTTCAAGTTGGATATTCAAAAACGCAGGTCAAGGAAAAGAAATTTACAATTTGGCTGCATTCATCTGCTGCACTCCCACGTACAAAATCAGTATATACACTTAAAAAAGCGTCTATAACCCATTGACTTCAACAATGGCGTAAACACATTCCTGAAGTAAAAGTAAGTGTTAGAACCATAGAATCATTTGGGTCAGATATTAGCTCTGAGATCATGGAGTCCAGCCACTAACCCAGCATTGCCAAGCTCACAACTAAACCATGTTCCTAGGTGTGACATTTACGCATATTTTAAATACCTCCAGGAATGGTGACTTAACCAATTCCTGGCTGCGTAGATACCTAGTATTCTAACTGAGTACATACTACACCAAGTCACACACTTCTACTTGAATAAAATTATAATATCTCTTGTTCACAGAAATATGAGTGTCCCTTGTTTTCTGGTATTAGATAGAAATTGAAAGGGATCAAAACTAATAGCCAGGTAACTCATTAAAAATGTTTCTTTTTATTCACTACATTAGTGACCCAGAAGTCCGAAAGCAAGCATTCAGAACAAAGTGGTCAAGCTTTCCAGGCTAACTACATTAATCCTTGGTGAATGACAAGCATAAAGTCTTATCACTTCCAGCTGACAAACAAGAGAAATTAGGGTGATCCATCTCTTACTTTAAGCAAGTATCCCTCACCACTGTAATTGCTGCCTTTGATTATTATCTCACTTAAGAGATATCCCTTCATTCATTTAGTTGTAGTAGGGGTACAACAAGAGCTAAGTGAGCAACATCTGCAAAACTTTGTGGATATTGCTTACTTTCACTGCAATAATTCAGTCTTAAAAAGCTAGGGATTTTTGACAATGTAAATCAAAAACATAAACATTACAATTCCCTTTCCTAGCTGTCCTGAAGAATTAAACAACCAAAATACAAAGTCCTGCCCTGAGTTCACAATTCCTGCTATTGCTTCCTTATTTCAATGGAGCTCTGTCAGCAGTGGGGAGGATAAAAGGTGTCCACAGCCACCTGTTCATTCATTAGGTCACAGGCTTATTATGTCTCATGATTTTTACTGTGGATCATCCTTGAAGAGCCTTGTGGTGATGATTTGTTCTGAGACATTTGTGAGAGAAGCAGGGCTTTACAGGTGAGTTCAGGTACCAGCAGTTATGCAGTACATTTAAAACCAGAAGACACTAAAAGACATGTTTGCAGAAATTGTATAGATATGCTATCAGCTGCTACAGAAAAGGAAGAAGAAACATTTGGAGACATATTTCCAGAACAGCAGCTAGCATCCTGCACAGTAGATTACTTGTTATCTAAAGATTATTTTGTCCCATGGATTTATCACAGGCTGAATACTGTCTGTAAGGGTATTTAGTGGTCTGTTCCATATACCTACAGAGCAGTCAGTGAGCATGATCTCAAGCAGCATTTAAACATTATTTATATGCTTTTAATTGACTGAAGTACAGCCCAGTACATGCCTTACAGCCATGAGAGCAATCCTGAGGGAACAGTCCTTCGACAAATCAAGATGTAACCTGCTAGCTGTCTCGTAAAGATAGGGCTACCTGCTCCTTTATTCATTTCTTGCCTCTGAAGACATTATTAGAAAAACATTATTCCTCCCTTTTTGTAGGCGTGAACAGCAGAAGTCAAACAAGATCTGAGATAACTTTTGCATTCCTAAACCAACCGAAACACAGAAACAAGGAAAACTTCTTAACAGGCTGATACCACAAAACCTTCGAGTTGGCAGGACAAGATGAACAACAGGATGCCATCTTTAGAAAGCAGACCAAAGACTGTCTCTTAAATATTCCTTTACACTTTGCTCACTTCATATCTTTAAACCATACTTGAACATGTGCCCCTCATCTTATTTGTTCACTTCACTTCTGTATTAACATTGTTAAAATGATTCATTATTATTTTAATAGCCTAACCTTGCAGGTGTCTTAACACATATAACAGATAACCTTCTTTTTATAGTATATTGCCTAATTAATAGGAAGTAAAATTGCCCTTTCTGGGTAAAAATCTACATGTACAGTCTTACCCACAATTCATTCACTTCTGCCACGCAGCAAAACTTCTAATTAACCGGGTCTCTCAGGGGCCTGGTTAACTTCTACTTGCACAGCTATATTGCTGAAAACTGTAATATGGTCAACAATTCCCTAAAAAGAAGAGGCTTTGCATTTTCTGGAATGAAAGAAGAAATGGTTTTGCATGGATCAGTAAAGATAGCAATAATTGCCATAAGGCTTACTGCAATTTATGCAGAAGTCTCTCAATTGCTCATAGTGGACTGTCAGATGTGAGACAGCATGCAAATGGAGCAGATCATAAAAATAATTTCTAGCCTGGATTCTTAGAACAAAAATCTTGAAACCTTCCTTTATTGCTAAGAAAAGTAGGAATAGAGAAAACAATGTGATTGCTCGAAATGTAACAGAAGTGCATATTGTATTATTCATACTCTTTTACAGAGCTGCAACAAGCTAAATAATACAGTTTCACAAGATTTATGCACAGCTATATCTTGGTAGAACAAAAGGTTCATAAATTGCCAGCAGTGTATTAGTCTTCTTTCAGTTTAGGAACAATTAAAGTCTTAGTTGAAAGGGTATATCTTTTCCTGTGGCCACTGGTGCCTTCAGCCATGGAAATACAGAAAAGTTTCTGGTAGTTTGCTTACTACTATAGAGTTAAAACTGACAAACAATCAAACATTGTTTGTTTGATTAATTTCAATACAGTAATGAAAATACCTTAGAAATATTTGGAAAATTAAAAATTATACTGAAATAACATTGTTTGAACTTTGACGGTTATGGTAGATGCTATCCTACAATTTTTGGAAAAAAGGGAATACTTGCTAATAGCTAATTGTGTATCTCTTTTACTGTGCACCTCAGCAGAGTATGATACATATGATATTGAATACAGCCTTTCAAACACTCAGTCATTTTGTGTCACCTTCCCAATGGCATTTAATTTTCCAAGAGATAGTTCACTTAGGTAATTTTGAACATGTAGAAATACTGAAGCATATCTCCCAAAATGGTTACTTGCTACTTGGCACTTGAAAAGATCTTAAAATGTTTTTTAACTACCAGTATTTATCTATATGCATTAAATGTGGGACTCATCTCACCAAAGTTTAATGCTATCAAATCATACAATTTCTGATCTACACTAGTTGTCTAATGCAAATATCTTAGGAAAACATCATCTTTCAAAAATCAGTTCATCCCTCATGCTTAGAGAGTACCTAACATGGGTTTGAAGTGGAAAGAGAAATATGACGGAGTAAAAATTGTATTGGTGTGAAGTTCCAACTCTTCCTGATATTGGTCTGTGATAGTTTTACAGCATCTCCGGATCTTTTCCTCAGACATGTTATGGGCCTCTTGGAATGTTACTTAAGTCAGAGCAAGAGCTTATTTTCTTTGTGAATGCAGTACAGGCCACATTCACAAGTCCATGAACTCAGCATCTGGCTTAAGGGCCCATGATCTTGATATGTCAAAAATAGAAAGGTTGGGAGGACTGACTGCAGGGATTCTAGATATCTCTCATGAGGACCTCACTGAGCTATCTAAATGTGATGGTAAAAGGCAGGTGTCTTCAGTTTCCCAGGTTCTTATAATGGTCTGTTATTGAGGTTGAATGAGAAAACACTGTAAGAAAAAGAGGAGAGATCCAAACTACACCTGGCAGCAACCTGTCTACTTTTTTTTTTTTGAGTCTACATTTCTGAGTGACAGTAGACATCTCTTTTTCTCTTAGGAAAATACATTGCTGCTTCTCCTGTTCCTCATCTTGTTTTACTTTACTTATCTTTAGGAATCATGTCTTGAAGGGATTTTCTGTGCTATTCAGTTCTTGACTGCTGAAACTCGGTGGCTTTAACATTTGCCTGTCAATGACAGATGTTTTTGTAATCTCATGTTCCATACTCAGAGTGCTGGACAGTACAGCCTTGACATTTGGCCTGAGATTGAGGATTTGCTATTAGTATTTCCCCAGGAAACTGACACTTGATGGACAGGTTACATAATCCATGCTTGGATACATTTCTTAGTGAATTGATCTCCATTTCAAATTGACGTGGGCAAAGACACAAATGTAGTAGATCACCATCTATTCTCCACTTATGGTATATTTTAATAAAGTGCAATATGCATCACAGCATAAACTACAAGACATATAAATCTGCAACATGCAGTTTGAAACTTGCTTACAAAATACCACGAATGCCATCCACATTTCCCTAGTGTTTGTTTACTTATTCAGGAAGTCTGGAAAAATATTTTGATGTATTGCATGCCATAATTTTTAACATTACTCAAAATGTTCCAAAAGACTTTTAGTGAAAGTTAACCCACATCAATCATGACCTTGACATGAAAAATTACTGCCAACCTTTAAATAAAAGAAGAAGGAACAAGCATTCTAATACTCCTGGCTGGTGCTGAATTGTCGAAAACATTTAAAGTGTTATGCACATATTCTTTCTACACTGGAACAATATAAAAGGAAGCCAATCATTTATTACCTTGGCAAACATAATTAAAGATCTTTTATCTTCTCAACTTATAGGATCCCACAATGTGCACTTTATTTAGTGAGAATTATATTTAGTAACCATTGTATTAGTAACTATAGTAACTCTTTCTACTTTAGATTAACATAGATTCCAATGAATTCCCTGGGAGCTTTTCAAAGTTAGTGAAAATGTGCATTCAGGCTATGGCTTTGTACCATATGTTGCCCTTTCCCTATTTTATTTCCCCTATTGTATTGTTATTCAAACAAAAGGTGATACTAGACTGAGGAGGCTGACCTGATTTTGTGGTATTCTTCCTATGAAGGAACAACAAGGAACTACATGCCAAAATCTGGTTGTCTCACAATCCAAATACAGAAATCTTTTTATTTAGAAACCACAAACAGCGTTGTCTCCAGCTCTCTGCCAAAAATTTAATACTGTGCCTATCAAGTGTCCTGTAATTTATCTAAGAAAAGTAAACTTTATCAGAAGTCTGAGACTTACAACATCGTGTCAAATTCCCTATATATCTCTGGAAAGTTCTGGTCAATCAGATATACTTGGATATGATTCAAATGAGGAAATGCTTCTTTTCTCTGTTATAGAAAACTTCAGCCTAGAAATCTTTTAGCTGTACATTCCTCTAGACTATATGTCTTATAAAACCTTGTTATTACAAATCCAGCTTATTTCAAAGCCTTGATCCTCAAAGCCTCTTTATATACAGATTCTGATGTTTTTTCACAACACATCTAAATCGTATCATCTAATTTATTCAAAGTTCTGACTGTGGTTTTCAGTCTCTTACAGCATTTCAACAAGTTGTGCAAACCACGAAATTTTATGAAAATATGGCATTTACCTGAGGATATGAAAGCTGCTCTTCTGCTCCATCTGATTTCTTATTCTAATCTTGCAATGGTCAGATTCACCTATAAATGTTCTATCACACTTTTAAATCATGCAGTTTTGTATCTTATAGGGAAATAGATGAAGGCAATTTCTTTCTGCTCAGAGTGGTAGCTTTATATGCCTAACTTGAACTCTTACTGTCAATGAACTAGAAGCATTTTAACTGAGCTAGTAAAAAAAAAAAACATAGAAATGGTCACTATTCTTGAAATCGCTACCTGAGGGCAGGAACCAATTGTACTGTTAATTTGTGAAAATCAGTTTCCAGAAAATAATAACAATTATCATAAATAAGAAAATAAATATAACCTAAAGCAGATGCAATTGATCAAGGAGTTCTTTTCTGTGATGTTTGCCTACTGCCTAAAACATAAATGTAAATGGAGTATATGTCAGCTGTATTAATGAGAAGCCCAAAATGGAGTTTTTAACTATGAAACTTCAACACAACTAGCAAATTGAACATATTAAAGGAAAAAACCTTATGAAGGATCTGTGTGAACACATGTTTCTCCTTATCTTATTTCTCACCAGCAGTTGCTGGTTCAACTGGATAAGAGTTCCTTACCAGCATCTTAAAGAACACTGCTAGAGTTGATCACCTTTGTTTTAAAGAACTTCAAAGCCTCTCATGAGTTTTAGTTTATTCTTTTGTCTGCTTTTGTGGAAGATGCTTGTGCTGGTTTTGACTGGGATAGATATTTTTCCTCATAGTAGCTAGTATGAGGATATGTTTTGGATTTGTACTGAAAACTGTTGATCATACAGAGTTTAGATAACATATAATCTTTATGTATATATAATCTATATTACATATGATATAGAGTTCATATAGGTTTTGTTATTGCTCAGCAGTGCTTACACAGAGCCAAGGCCTTTTTTGCCTGTCACCCCACTCTACCAGCAAGGAGGCTGGGAGGGCACAAGAAGTTGGGAGGTGACACAGCCAAGACTGCTGACTGCAACCGACTCGGGGATACTCCATACCATATGGCATCATGATCTGCATATAAATCTGGGGAAAGAAGGAGGAAAGGGGAGATGTTTGGAGTGGTGGAATTTCTCTTCCTGAGTCACTGTTATGAGTGATGGAGCCCTGCTTTCCTGGAGATGGCTGAACACCTGCCTGCCAAAGAGAAGGGATGAATGAATTCCTTGTTTTCCTTTGTGTTAGAGCACTTTTAAAGATATTTGTGGATGACTCGAGCTCTTATTTTCGAGCATTTCTTCTTATTATCAAAGTCCAATACCAGATAAAGGAATAAAACTCGCAGCATCTCAGTTTTTCTTGCTGTTTATGAAGTTCTTATCACAACTTCAGCATGTCACCCTAACCTGGGTTTAACAC
Source organism: Calyptomena viridis (assembly GCA_013390005.1). NCBI lineage: Eukaryota > Metazoa > Chordata > Aves > Passeriformes > Eurylaimidae > Calyptomena > Calyptomena viridis. The sequence continues at coordinate 26,720 of WEIV01017855.1, read as the reverse complement.
ACCAGAGCGTGTGCTGCGAAAAGGACGAAAGCCGTGAAATGGCGACTGCTTCTAAGTTTTAAGGACTCTAATGACCAATTAACAGATACTACGTATCATGTTTACAATTCTGTACCAGTAATCCTAACTTGTTACTAACACGTTTTCTCTACCTCAAATCTATTCTACCAATATCTATGTGCCAGCTCTACTGCAGTACAAAGAGGAAGAAGAAGAACTCAAGGCAACACCCAAAATCCTCCATCTTGTCTTCCTTTATATCTATAGTACAAAACCTAAAACTACAAGTTTCACTTCTGTGACAAACTAAACTATAATCTAAGTTATATTTTTGTTGCTTTTGCTTCTTCCCTCAATGTTGGAAGCTTTTCCCAGAGACACAGATCAAAGACTGTGTCCTCCTGGGTTCTCTGCGAGGGTCCCAGACCCTCCAGGGCAATTTGAGGTGTAGTCCCGATATCCTGGACTCCGACACCTTTGCTTGTGTGAACAGCTTTTGCTTTGCCTGTTTACCTATCTTTTTCTCAACCCACAAGTTTTCTAGCTTTTACTCCTTGATCCCACTGGTGAGTGAGTGAGTGTGAGTCTTGGTCGCTGGCTGGGGTTTAACTACAACAATGCTGAAAGAATCTCTTCTCTTCTGCCTGTTTTCGGTAACTGCCTTGTAATGGCAAGGAGCACTTCAGGAGAATCTATTGGCCGTTAGATTATGTCTGACCACTAGACTGATGCTCTGAAGGCTGTAACTCATGGGATCCTGTGCAATAATTTTTCTTCCACTTCATTTGCAATATTCCTATTTTTAGTATCAATGTGAGACAGACCCAATTATACTTGAAGTTCAGCAGCATATAATAGGTGTCTGAATTTGACTCTTGAGTTATTCTAATCATCATTTTCACAATTTAACATAATTTACACAATGCTATTTGGTTTCAAACACCCTGGGCTTCAAGTCGCATGTTTAAAAATCATGTATTTTCAAAAAAAACCCCAAAAGACAAATTACTAAGAAATGCATTATAGTCAAGTACCTGTGATATGCTATGTTTAGCAAATATAGAATAACATCTGAGATTATATTTTTAGCAGCTCTATTCTCCATTAATATTTTTTTCTGAATACTGGGAACAATAATCCAGAGTGAACATGCACTCTTTATATTTGTGGAAATTTGAAAATACTGCTGTAAATTTGAGTTTTCCTTTCCTAGCTGTATTTAAGTGAATTTCTATCCATGCTTCATTGCACGTCTGTTTTCTTCTGTCCTTCAACAGTGATTTCCATCTCCTTGCAGCTGTGCTCCACTTGACTGAGTCCACAATGTTCCAATTGCAAATAGATGGGGAACTGGAACCTCGGTTTTTTTCTGACAAGTTTTTTCATGTGAATTATTAGCAATGTATCTGAATCATTACAGAAGTATTTTGCAAACTCTGTGTCTGAAGTACAGGTCTACAAAACTTTGTCTGGGATTTACAGGTAAATCTGGTGCCATTATAAGATAACTCTGATGGTTTGGAGACTGGTTGAATTTGTTTTATTGCATATGCATAAAACAGCTGTGCAGTGCAAATACACTGAGTCACTCATAAACCTTTCAGTGCAGACACCTGGTAACCCTATGAAGCTGAATGCTATTAAGCATACACAGTGGAGCTAGCCAGGCAACTAGATGTCAAGAAATCCCATGCATGTGCTGCAGATGTGTTGATCAGTAAGGAGTTACAGGCATTCAACAGCCAGACTCATGTTGCTGCGTATGTTCAGTATCAAACAAACAAGAATGTGATAGAATAATGAGTAAAAATTATTCGACAAATGCAAAGAGTATCTTTGAAGACAGGTTTTTGTTTGGAAGGGGTTATGTCCCAGTTACATGGTAACTCTGTTTAAATAAATAATAAACAACTGACAAAAAAAAGCCTTACCAAAGTACTGATACATACAGTCAACATTAGCTAGGCAAGCTACCAGGAGCTGGGCCAGTCCAGAGGACTGGAAATGGCCCCACCAAATCATGCTTAACGTAAGACTTACAGGTAGAACATTTTACAAGAATGTCCATCCTAAAGATATTTTTAGCTTAAAGCACCTTTGAGGTGTAACTTTGAAGGTCTTAACTAAGTTATATCTAGAATTTTATCTAAAAATCCTTCAAGAGACTAAGATGTCTCTTCTTCTTTCAAGTACAGATGTGGAAAGGAAAACAACACTAATGTTATCCTCACAGAACCTCATGGTAAATTCTGATTGCATATGTGTATGTAAGTACTGTGATGTCAGTAGCATGTCAGAGTTGAGACCTGCTATGCATATCTGACAGGAAATTTTTTTTACTCGAAAGATTTCGTAGTCTCTAAAAGATGAAAAATTATGATGAGATTTGGTCATTGTTCCCAGAGCTGTATAGTTAGTCTTAAATGTTCTGGTTGCAGTCTTGCTGTGGATTTGCATGTGTAACTCCTGGTGGTTAAAGCAAAACATGAAGAGCAGAACTAAGCTTTTGCTGTGTGGGGGAAGCAATATATGAAACTGTGTCCACTGAAATCACTGGGAGTATTTTCTTTTATTTGCTGGGTCAGGATTTTCTCCAGTGTCTGGCTAAGTACTCAATAGATTCATTTTCAGAGACTCTATTCCTTCTCTCTTTTCTCCTGGTTAGATAAGATAAAGTATTTCCAAGAAAAAAGTAAAAAGAGAACTAACCAAATAAATGCATAACTTTGATATCCTACTTCTCCCCAGCATAAAAGGAGAAAGAGAGGGTTTATGTTCCTACTGTAGTCTTGATTCTAAATCCAGTGTAAATATAGAATGAAATGTAAATCCATTGGTTTTTTGTGTGGTGAATTTTACAACATTTTTAATATTGATTCAGCTATATGCTGGAAAGTGTCTTTTGTTAAAAAATCCATAAGCAGTTGAGGAAGGAGTTGAGGTGATGTCTTTGTGTCTGCTAAAGTTTAAACCCCTCTTGTATAGCCAGATGAAATCCAGAAGTGGAAAAAGTGACGTATATAATGTCCTTCTCTGATCTCCAGGATTTTATTACATGCTTGCCTTTACACTTGGAACTCTTTGGTTACATTTCAATTGAGTTTTCCTTCACTGTGTCACTGTCTTAAGTATTTTTCACTCTTCTAATGTCAATAGCTCTTCTGGTGAGAGGACTCAACAGGAAGTGGATGCAGGGAGTATGAGCTCTGATGAGATCCTTTAATCCACCCCTAATCCCACTCAATTAAAACTCCATTGATGACAGAAAAATCATTAAGTGCTGAAGAACAGGAAAATGAGTGAAAACAACACTGCATGCAAAATTAGATGCACAGCTTTTAACAGGGGTGTCCTGCTCCTTCCTCAGCACACCTCCTTTCTGTGCCACCCCTGGCAAATCAAGCTCTTAACTCTTACAGCTGAGCATGTAAAAATGTATAATCTAGTTGGCATCTTAAGTAATGCAGCTCTCACTATTCATGGAGCGTTATGCATACAATATCTAACATCACACATCCCACTGCTGGGGAAGCTGAAGGGATCTGAAGACTTAAGTCCATTCAGTGACTGTTCTCTTCTATGAACACATATCCCTATTAAACTATGCATCTCTGTTCTACCAATGCACTGCTGCTTATCTGTGTATTTCTGTAATTAATTTCCAGGGATGCAGTTTGCAGAGATAGAAGGAAAACTACAAGTAAAAGTAAGGAAAAAATCATTCTGTTTATAAGTTTTAATAGCATTCTTTCCTATTTTCTAATATAAAACACATTTGCTTGATATTTTTACATTTAGCGTGTCCATTTTTCTGCTTTACATTTTTTCTAATGAAGCAGAGGGAAAAATTAAGCCAAGAAAGAAATATTTGATCTTACCTTTCCCCTTTACGCAACCCTCTCCTCCAAAACATTCATGTGGTTTGTAGGTCATAGTGAAATAGGAAGCATAGCAGAGGATGTGAGAACTAAGGAGCAGCTTGTCTGAATGGTATTTTCCATTGGAAAACCTGGGAACCATATGCTGTAAATGTTCAGTACAGTTAATGTGTCTTGAAGCAGCATTAAATCCATTTACCCTGCATGAGCCCCCTCTTCCCAGAGTGCACACATGGGTCATGGAGCCAAAAGGAGTACAACAACCAGCTGGACTTTGTTAAAGGTTCTGGTGGTGGCCAGAGGAAAGCTTTTGCAAGTCTATGCTGAGAACCTACAGCATTGCAGTCTTGATTTCTCATGGATTCCCACTCATTATTGTCTTCCTTTCTTGGACTGAAATACCCCTATTTGGAACCTCAGATAATCTCACAGACATAAAGAGAATATGAGGTAATTCATAGAAACTTAAGATCCAAACAATTGTGCACTTCTTGGACTTATTTTGTTCCCCATGTGTGATTTTACACTGGAAGGGAATATGTAGGCTTCCATCTTTCTTCATCACTGCTTAAAAATGGAATGGCCTGGTACTTTTCCAGGCAATCTGTGTGCACCTATAAACTGAAATGCAGCTCATAAACATTAACCATGTTGAAACAATACATTCGCTGTTTGCAATCACATTATAAACAACTTAAATGTAAGACACAATTTGTAGACATCTGTAATGTCACTGCACAGGGAAACCCAATCTCCACACCTAAACCACAGAGTAATTATCAGCACATACACACTTGCCTTGCACATAAGTCTTCAACCAATCCCTGCGACATTGTTTTTAATAAATATTTCTTCATGAAATAGTGATGGTGTTAAACCTCTGACCACTTTTACAGTCCTTTAATGCCTCTTCTCCCTATTTCTTTGGCACACACTGACTGCTGTCTACTTCAAATGCAGATTGCCAGAACTTCTTTGCTACATGTTTAAGTGCCTTGTTCAATGCCTTGTATTCTAATTCCTATGTAATGCCCCTAGGGGTTGCAGTAAAAACAATAACTCATGGGTCCTGACCCTTGAGATACTTTCTAGTACAAGTAATACCCACTAAGGCTGGTAAGCACGTCCAAGAGCAGGCTGATGATTTGTGCACTTGGCAAACAGAGGCTCAAGAGATTCTTTAGAGGTTTCACTTGATAAACAGGAGAACATTGCCGTGCTTGCATTCCCTGACATTTGTTTTGGTATAACAAAAACTTTTGAAGGATAGGCAGTTTCCAGGGATTGAAGTACCTTGTAAGTTGCTTTTAGATCTCCCTTGGACAGCTTGGAGTCATCTCATTTGCTCCTCAGCCACCAGAGCTGTAGTCAGCTGCCAGTCATCAGCTTCAGCTGCAATATTACAGGATCTGCAAATCTTCCACAGCTCCTCCAAGTTCTATTCATAGATATATATTAGGATCTACACTGAGTGGGTCGGGTGCCAGTGATAATTTTAGAGGGGACTTGGCTGGTTTCTTCCCTCTTCTTCTTTGAACTATTTTGATGCAGGTAGTATAAGGTCAGAGTCAAGACCTTGTGGAACAATTTCTCTATTATATTACACTGTCAACTTGTTTTTAGCACTTACTCAGTGCTGTTGCAGAGCAGTCCACTAGCAGACACTCTCTGTCAGTTTATTTTGTGCGTTGTGAAATAAATAAAAAAGACACATCTGCTGGGTTTTTGCAGGAGAAGAGACTGCATAATTTTATTAGCCTTATGAATAAAATTCTAGACTCTGATTTATTTTAAGTCAGACAGAGAATTTAGTTACATAGCACTACTCAGGAGTCAGAGAACATGTATGAGAAATGTGACATTCAAACTGATGCCTGAGCTGTCAGTTCTTTTATCAGCTCTATTATAGATATTCTGGTTCCCCTCCTCTCAGTTTTCTCATCTGTTAGATGTGAAGTTCCTGACCAGTTGTATGAAGACACTGGGGTCTAGGGAAGTCAGGCTACTATGCACAAATAAATTGTGGTCAGATTTCACCCTGTTAAAGAGTCATTTGCCTAATGGCATGAGGTTATTAGTGTTGATGTATAGAACACCCACATAGTCTACCTTTTGAATAATACAAATCTAAACACTCTTCTAGAGTAAGCCTAGATCTCTAAAGTGAGATGTGTTTGCCTATCCGATATCTGATGTTCCTAGACACCAGGATCTGTTCACTGATTACAGCTCTTTGATCCTACATTCTTCTAGGAACACAAATTAAAAACAATGCAGCCACATACTCTATTTTGCGATCATGGATAATGACCTTAAGCCTCTAAGCAACACCAAGGAAAACAGAACAGGCTACAGGTTCCTCAATGTCTTTGCAATGTGTCACATGTACGAAACAAGGCGTTCAGGGAGCAGTCCAGGAGTGTCTGCAGCACAGGAGAACCCCAGCCTGCACCTGTCCAGCACCTAAGGGATGCTGCCACTACTGCTCAGGGCCATGTCTCAGCAAGGCAAAAAACAAGTCTCTGCAGGTCTTCTGTCCTCATTTCCTAACTCCATTACCCTGCACAGGGAAATTCTTTACTCTAATCAGACATCATTTCCCACCAGCTATTGCAGTTGAGGAAGAAGAGATTTCAGAGTGCCTGATTGGGCATGCAGCATGATCCTCTATGTACCCTTGTGTAATACAGGATAATGAATTAGTAACTTTTTTCCAATTGTTTGTTTATTTTTGAAGTATAGTTTAGCCAGAGTCAGCATTACTAGCATCAGTCATTTGTGTCCACCCCAGGCTAGAAAAGCATCTACAAAATTGCTTGACTGTGGAAAACATGAGTCAAGGGGAGAAGAAATGCGTACTTGTGAGACAGGTCTGCTTCTGAGATGGTAAATCAGTAGGCTGTAGGAAAGCCAGAATAGAAGGCAGAAAAATAAAATATTAATCAGAAAGTCAAAATTCAGGTCCTACCAGGTGTCTCCATGGAAGAAAATAGCACCTATTCCAGAAACAGTTGGGCAGGCATGTTTGACTCTAGGGAAGATAGGGAATACAGCCCAGCACTTATCGCTGATGTGGAGCATAATGACAGGCTACCAAAGTCCCAGCTCTTTTCTCTCTGTCACTGTAGATATAAGGTTGGAAATGGTAGGGACAAAAATTGTAACATACTACCATTCAGTGAAATTAAAGTGGTTGAAACCGTTCCTAAAATACATTCACCTGCTGAGAATAGAAATACTGGGTCACTTTTGCCTATATTTTGTTCTCACTTCATGCAAAGCTAGCACCTCAAAGCTCACAGGCACTGTACTCACCAAGCAGCAAGGAAGAAAGACCACAGCCTTGATCTAGCACTAACATCAGAGTGAGATGTATTCGCCTATGCCTACCTTGGTTTCAAAACCTTGCTTAACTCAGGTGAAATACAGGACTGTAATACTGCTCTGCTTGTATTTGCTGATATCCAGCAGAACAGCCTTATGAAATTTAACTACAGGAGAGAGCAGAAGCCTTAGAGAAAGGTTCAACTCAAAATACTGGGAAAGATCTTATTTTTTCAGGTCTACATGATGAAAACTAAATTTCATTGAAAGCATGAGTGTTTCTAAGAACTTAGATAGAAAAAAATTTAATAGATGTAATTCAAGAGGTCACTGCCAAATGTCACTAGTTAATGCAGAAACATCCAGAGCAATTTCTTAGAGACTGCTAGACAGTTTTCATGTAAATTCCCAGCTCAAAGTTTTATGGAGGGGAAAAAAAACCCACACACACTAAAAATAATTTTACATTCTTGTATAGTATCATTATTTTGAAAATATCCTTTTTTTTTTTTACTTGAAATATCAGGGTTTGGTGACGTAAAAACAAAACATCAAAGGGCTTTGGATACTGTCTTTATATACTAATTTGGAAAAGTAATTTTCTTATTTCTTTTTTTCTTTCTGGAACTCACATTCGTCTGAGAAAATTAATACAAGTCAAAACTTTCTCTCCAAAAGAAACATTTTTTAGAAGCATGCTCTTAGAAAATAGTGTTTTCTTTTTTCTGGAAAAATGTGTTTTGTGTTCTCAATAGCATTTTAATGATGTCCAGCTAGTAGGGAAAAAAATTATAAACCTCTTTCCAATATGTAGCCAGATACAAACTCTAAAGGGGAAAACAAAAATCACAAAGCCATATATATAAAAAAAAACATTTGAAGAAAAAAAAATATGAAAGCTGCATTATTTGTTCTTGTGGATTGTTCAACTTGCCTCTTTATGAGTTGTTGAATGACAACTTAATTTGCAAGTGGGAGAGCAAAGAGAATAATGTGATAATTTATCTCCAAATGAAGATAGAGCAACAGCATACACAAAATGAATCGGCCCCCTTCACAGGCATATTTTTAAGTTTTCCAGTAAAAAGTATTTCAGTATTTTTAAAAAAAGCAGTTGTAGCCAGTTGAAAATAATTTGTCTTGTCCTCTTAATAGCCTTCTTACATGGGAAACTAATGCACCACTTGCCAATTGACAGGGCAGTGTATGGGTGTGTTTTAGTTGAGAGGAGAAGGGGGTGTTTTGATATGCAAGTCTAATAGTGCTATTGGGTTTTTAAGAATCAGAATGATCTAACTGCTTTCTAAAGCACATCTAAATATCATGGTATTCAGAGACATGTGTCTTGTTAAATTTTTTCACTAACATAGAACAAGAATACAATAGCTCCAGTAAATCAAACTAAAATGAGTGATTAAGTACCTGATTTAATACTGTGCATTCATTTTAGTTCAGATGATCCTTGCTTTGTTGTATAATAAAGTTGCATACAAGACTACATCATTTGCATGCTACAGCAACGTACATTATAAAAATAATCTTAAATTATCAAGACCTGAAATGGAACAATTGTTAGGAGACAGTGTCCATATATCAAAGACAAGTCTTTAGTGAGTGAGCTTCTTGATTTTTATTTAAAAGCATGTACTTCATCGCCTTAGTAATTCTTACTTTTTTCCTAAAATCCAGTCACAGTTGCATCCCTTCAGGTTTCTAGAGTCTTAGCCATTGCTGCTCCCCCTGCAAACTGTCAGTAACCTCTTACTTAGCAAGTTTTAAATTTTCCTGCATCTATCTCAAAACTACAGGTGTACTGTATCACATCCTTCCAAATGATACGGGGCTAAAAGGAGAATTTCATTCTAAATTACTGCTTTAAAGTACTGTAGATCTACCCATCTCTCTGCAGGGCCTTCTATATCCATTCAAGCGATTATTCCAGCTTTCAGGCTTTTATCTTGGCTGCTAGTTGTTCATTGCTCCATCTGAAACCCACAGCTGGCTTTGGAAGCAAGGCAAACAGTTTTACTGTTACTCTGTTACTCAGAGGTAAACACTGAGTGTATTAGTTAAAGTGAGTATAATTATAACAAAAATGGCAGATTAGAAAGAAAGCCAGTGTAGTCTTTCCAAGTGAGTTGTGGCTGTCTTGTGTTTATGATCCTGCCTCCCAGTGATCCTGCGGCTGCTGTACATGGCTAATATGAGCAGCACATAGCAGCAAATACAGTAGCCATCAAGAAGCATTTCAGCATTTTTGAAAGGTACCTGACCTGTGTTTTTCTAAGCCATCTAAAGCCCTTTTACTGTGGGTCTCTTAAGCTGCATCTTGCCTTTTCCCAGTGCTGAAAAAGCCAATATATCTAAGTTCATTTTCATTAATAGAGTGTAAGGGCTCCTTCTGAAGCCTGAGAGTCCCTTCAGTGCCTCAAGGAACAGCCATTCAGCTTGGTAAGAACTGCTGCCCCTCACCTGCCACCTCAGCATGGTCCTTGAAATACAACAGAAAGGCAAACACATTGGGCTGTTAAAGTGAGAAGCTGGTCTTGCTGATCCAGCCCGAGTACATGGAGAAATAAGTTAGTAGATATGTACCTGTCTCTATACCCAGGAAAAATGTCTCAGTGAGTGCCAGTGATGGCTATGGTAACCAGCTGATTGCAGAACAGTGCATAATGGCCTAAGCTTGAAATAATGGACAGTCATGGGAGTAGATAAACCATGATAAAAGTATTGCAAAGAAAGATACATGGGTATATTATTTGACATTTCTTAGTCTGTGTAAATCTTAACTACTCAGTAACAGTTTTATTTAGAGTAGTAATAGATTAGGAGCAAATTCGTGTTCATCACAACTCATCATCCTCTGCATATGATCATCCCACTCTGTCCTCTCAGTAAAGGAGTATTCCAAGAGCATCACAGAAAGGAGAACAATGCTGCATTCCCAGAAACATGTCTCGTCACTGGGGGAGAGCATTGCTTCCTTCTTTTCGTGTATCTGCTTTGCATAAACTCAAGAACATTAACACAAATCCAGCAATGACCTATTATTGACTGTTGACTGCATTATAACAGAGACAACAACCTATACTGACTCCCACAATTTCAGTTCTAAAACATGAGACTTCTTTAGCCCTGTAACTCTTTGGTAGTAAGGCTACAAAACTTAAAATGTTCGTATAGATACCTAATCCATTTTCAGTCATCCCAAAAGGCTTACTTCAGCCATGTCCATAGCAGTGATTCCACCACTGGCTGGTTACACACTACATAAAAGTGCTTCCTCTTCTCTCTGAGTTTGTCAGCATTGGTGCTCACTTGGCACCCACCAATTTACAAATCAGAGGAGCAAGATCTCTGATTTGTGGAGATGTCCAGGTCCTACTGTGTTCAATTGGAGCTATGGAGTGCTGAACCTATCTGTAAATTAGCCTCTAAGTAGAATGTCCGCTGATTGATAAAATATTAAAAGCCTGTAATTAGTGCATAAATTGTAGGAAGTGCTACAGTTCATCCAGTCAAACAACACAAACTTTTGGAATTTATCCATAACTATGTATATCTAGACATCCTTAGATGTTTATTGCACTTTATATGTCTATGTTTGTGTAATGACAATTATTAAAGAAATAATATCTGGCAATGGATACTATTGAGTCTATTTCATGGAAGCATCTACATCCCTGTGGAGAAGCAGCAAATTTGTCTAATAGAAAGCTCTCTCATTAACTCGTTTTCAGTACTTCTTGCTTAAGAAACTTCCTTTGTTCTCATGAATGTGACTTTGAAATGAGACTAAAGGGAAAGAATCTGGCTGGAACAGAAACTTCTTACACACTACTCCAAGTCTTCATAGTAGAGTTTTTAAAGAAGACTGCAGGCTTAGAAGACAACAGTGTAGTTGAAGGGTTTCCTATAGATGTCAGGTGTCCAAAATACCATAAATTTAAATATCAGATTTTAAAAATATTTAAGCTTCTAACTCCATTAAAACTGTTATGGATTTTACCTTAAATTAAGGATTTTACATTTTTGTAAAACTTATCCCATATGACTTTTGCCAAACTGAATCTTATTTTGCTGCTTTTTAACCTCTTGAAATTCCGATTCTCCTAATTTAATAAAACTTTTAAATGCAATCAGCAGGTTACTTTTCTACTCCCATGTCTCTAATAAAAATGTTGTATGAGTTTATATCCATCAAAGATCCTTATATCTCGCTTCGTGTAACCTCCTATACTATCTTTCATAATGTCTTAGAAAAAGGCTGCATGCTTCTCTCTACTGCATATAGAAAACCAAATTAGAAATGCATATGAGTAAATGCTTAACTGACCTGTGTTAGGGAGGAAAGTGAAAAAAGAGCTAGAATTGGTTTCCTTCTTTTTCTGGCTGTTATAAATAAGCCTGTTCTTATTTATGTGTGTTTTCCAGTCCTCCTTTTCCTGTACTCAGTTTCCAGTAAACTCACTAGAGATCCTTTAGAATCCATTTTTGTTTCTCTTATGTTTATATATTAATGATTTTATATGACAATAGGAAATATTTGAGCAACAATAAAAGCTGATTGGAAAGCAGCTATAGTAAACATAAAGAACCAAATTCTAATCCTATTATATTAATGAGCTGTGTACTCCTGTCCAGCAGGACTCCCTTTCAGCTTGGTATACTGCTTATAGACTTTAGCAAGAGAATAAATGATGTGAAGCTTCCTCTTGGTTTATGTGAGCCTCTGTGAGTGTAAGTGCAGGATACCTAGCAAGAGAGAATAATGCCAGAGAGAACTAGTAGCATCTCAAATGTCTCATTCGAAGAGTTCCTGCTGAAGGCAGAGAACGGGAAGAATAGGCTCCATATCCTATGACAAAACTCCTGGGAATTGAATGGCCCAGGCTAAAGCTGGCCTTCTTTTTCTAGAGAATCTCTAAGTAAAACTGAGGGTAACATGACCTGCCTCTCGAAGGACATACCGGTCCCTCTTGGAGCCAGTGATTTGTTTGGTGGAAGAAAGTCACACGTCACCAAGGGGCCTGCATCCTCTCTCCTAAACTAGAAGTTAAAATCCATCAGTCATTTTAAATGTGTCATACACAGAGTTCTAGCCTACATCATTAGAATAAACAGCATGATACTGGTTTTGTATTATTTTTCTTTGATCTATTAAATAGTCTCTCTTATGCACTCCAATACTACAATGATAGGCTCTGGATAACAACTTAAACTGAGAGAGTTAGTCTTTAACCATATTGCAGTGTTTGTCCTTACAATACTGCAGCACCATTGCATTTTACAGGAAAACATGAGGAAAAATGGGAGAATGAACAAATATGGTTGCATCATATTAGGAAACAATAGGCTAAATGCCAATCTTGAAGCAGTTCTAAGTGATATCCTTGTGTTTATACTATTAGTTCAATCAACATTACTCTGCTTCATACTAAAATAATAACAAGAACAGAACCATTTGTTCAGCCTGACTGCTAGAAAAGGAAAATGACGTATGTAGAACTGCAGGAAATTATGTTGACTGATAACAAATATAATTATTTCTGAATTATTATGATTGTGTCACAATCATTCCATGAATGCAAAAGATACTTTTTTCTCCACTTCTCTTTTTCCCCCTACAGCACAATTTCTTATCTTCTTTCTTTGTTCCTACCTTCTGCAGCAGTTGCAACTCTGGCACTGTGCCCCAGCATATGAAAGCTATAGTACTGTGGATTATTAGAGTTTTTGCCTGGAAAAAGATGGATGCAGAAACACTATGTTTAACAAAGGCCCCTCTTAATCTTTGCCCAGTCTTCTTCCCCCTGTTCTTTGAAGCTTCAGTAGGGNAAAATAATGGTGGCCTCGATTGTTAAAACCTATAGGTGATAGTAGGGAAAGCCTCCAGCTTTTAGCAGCAGCTGAGCAAACTACCAAAATCTAAGAAATACCCAAAGGTGAAGAAGTATTCAAAAAATACTAAGCTTTTGATACATTCATCTGCAGTGGCTAAGCAGTAACAAATAGGGTAGGTTTACAGAGAATAATTATAGAGTGGGTCAAAGCAGAGTACCAACTTTCACATGGAAAAGACCATTAGTCAGTAGCAAAGGCCAATGTCCCATGAAATTACAGTTCTAGTATTCCCAGCCACCCTTCTGTTGGGTTACAAGCCATAGGAGCTGGAGGATAGGATGCAGATTTGTTTATTTGATAGCTGAGCTGCAGAAGGCTGGCAATGAGCTGCTGGCACCATGGGGTGGTCACTCAGAGCCGTGAAAAGTCTTTCTGAAAAAGGCAGTCTTGACTGTCTGCCTCACACATTGTAACCAGTCACATCTCATCAGAGATGACCGATGTCCTAATGATGTCTGCACTTCTTATTGACTGTGCATAAGCAAAAAGACTGTTTCAGACAAGGAGACACTGTCTCAAGCACTAACTTTGGACTGAGTCTACTTAAACGAGGTTTAAACAAAGTCTAGCTAATCATAGCAGAAGATTGCTATTTTNCATGAGGAAAAATGGGAGAATGAACAAATATGGTTGCATCATATTAGGAAACAATAGGCTAAATGCCAATCTTGAAGCAGTTCTAAGTGATATCCTTGTGTTTATACTATTAGTTCAATCAACATTACTCTGCTTCATACTAAAATAATAACAAGAACAGAACCATTTGTTCAGCCTGACTGCTAGAAAAGGAAAATGACGTATGTAGAACTGCAGGAAATTATGTTGACTGATAACAAATATAATTATTTCTGAATTATTATGATTGTGTCACAATCATTCCATGAATGCAAAAGATACTTTTTTCTCCACTTCTCTTTTTCCCCCTACAGCACAATTTCTTATCTTCTTTCTTTGTTCCTACCTTCTGCAGCAGTTGCAACTCTGGCACTGTGCCCCAGCATATGAAAGCTATAGTACTGTGGATTATTAGAGTTTTTGCCTGGAAAAAGATGGATGCAGAAACACTATGTTTAACAAAGGCCCCTCTTAATCTTTGCCCAGTCTTCTTCCCCCTGTTCTTTGAAGCTTCAGTAGGGCAGCATAAAGAGTAGCTGCTTTCAGAGACAGTTTACAGGCTGCAGAAACAGTTTGGTTTTAAGAAAACCAACGTTAAAATACTCATTTGTGACAGTGTCACTGTAAAAAAGTTAGTGATTTGAGGCTGAGATGTTGGTAGGATGAAAAGGTTCATAAAATGGATTCTAACAGGAATAGAGTAGAACAAGGAACAATGATTGGAGAAGGTCCCAAAATTGTTGAGATTGGTGAAGACTATAGCTGGTGATGTACATTATAGAGCAACTGAAGAGAAAGGAGATGGACTGTGAAAATTAGTCCTTGATGACAAGCAAAAAAAATAGTAAATTAGAATTAATTGAAAACAGCCTGATAAATAATATTGAAAAAGGTTACCCAAAATGCGGGAATAGTTCAGATGCTGAATTCTGGTTCTGCATGAACTAAACCATGGGAAACCATTTGAATGAGGAGTGATCATCACCTAAGACCATTCCATCTATGCTGGTGGGAAAAAAATAATGGTGGCCTCGATTGTTAAAACCTATAGGTGATAGTAGGGAAAGCCTCCAGCTTTTAGCAGCAGCTGAGCAAACTACCAAAATCTAAGAAATACCCAAAGGTGAAGAAGTATTCAAAAAATACTAAGCTTTTGATACATTCATCTGCAGTGGCTAAGCAGTAACAAATAGGGTAGGTTTACAGAGAATAATTATAGAGTGGGTCAAAGCAGAGTACCAACTTTCACATGGAAAAGACCATTAGTCAGTAGCAAAGGCCAATGTCCCATGAAATTACAGTTCTAGTATTCCCAGCCACCCTTCTGTTGGGTTACAAGCCATAGGAGCTGGAGGATAGGATGCAGATTTGTTTATTTGATAGCTGAGCTGCAGAAGGCTGGCAATGAGCTGCTGGCACCATGGGGTGGTCACTCAGAGCCGTGAAAAGTCTTTCTGAAAAAGGCGGTCTTGACTGTCTGCCTCACACATTGTAACCAGTCACATCTCATCAGAGATGACCGATGTCCTAATGATGTCTGCACTTCTTATTGACTGTGCATAAGCGAAAAGACTGTTTCAGACAAGGAGACACTGTCTCAAGCACTAACTTTGGACTGAGTCTACTTAAACGAGGTTTAAACAAAGTCTAGCTAATCATAGCAGAAGATTGCTATTTTGAAGAGGGCTGTGTTTATCCTGGGCACTTGAGTGTCATGTCTGTGTCTTTTC
>WEIV01017852.1:59842-90105 GCA_013390005.1 Calyptomena viridis | reverse complement strand
CCTTCTGAGAAGTTCATTAGCAGGCCAGGGATGTCTATTTATTGATTACATAGTGGATACTGTTATTGAGTGAGTAGATGGGACAATGATTTTAAAACTGACTGCATTATTTCAAAGTAATTGGACATATTCCCGAAGGATTCAGAATCCTAGTGAGGTCTGTACACTTCTCCTGCTTTGATTATGATCCTCTCTAAGCATCTGCTGCTGACCACCAGACGGACACAGAAGCTGGACAGGCCTTCAGTTTATATCTGCAGTGCCACTCNTGTGTAAGCACTAGTGCCATTTGAGACATTATCACACATCTGAAATGTTTACACAGGGCTTCAGGCAGGAGAAAAGATTGATTAGGGACTGTGATCCTTCAGAAACAGCAGGCAGGAGCCAGGTGGGGTACCTTAGCGTATCAAATGACCACAGACACTTAGATTTAGGTAATCAAATCCCACCCTGAATGAGACAACTACAGACATTCAACATGCAAAGAGCTTTCTTGTGCATCTACTCCACACACATTAATGAAACTGTAGCCAACAATTGAAGATTGCATTCCTAATTGCTACCAATTTGAAGTAAGCAGCAAACTGAAAAAAATAGTGCTGTTTCAGTCTTGCCAAGGTATCACTTTGACAGGAAAGCAGATCTCTTTTTCTATTTTTCTTAAGACATTTTGTATTTCATTGAATGTCACTACAGAATTCTAAAATATTTAATGTATTCCGAAGCTTAAAGGAAACGTCTATTACTGAGTTATCAACCAAGTCTAATCATTGTGCTTATGTGAGCAGTGACTGAATTGATATCACAAGACAATTATAAATCTGACATGCCCTGGTTTCCAAACACTAGCCTCTTCAAGTACATGACTTTAATGTGGTCTTTGTAATGAATATTACTTATCTTTATAGCATCAATAGTGTTCTATTTACTTCATGGACAAGTTAAGTCATGACCCCTGTCTGCTCCAGACTGTCAGAGGGAATAAGACCTGAAATATTAAATATCAAGAAGTACAGCTCTGTGCATAAAAATCCTTATTCAACTCTGCGATAAAAACCAGACTGCAGAGCTGCTGAGATCAGCTGCTGGTGAGTCATGATCACATAGACAGGCCTTTTTATTACAGTTTGGTAATGCCCAGACAACATGAAAAGGAGAAAACTTTAACACTGGACAGTGACAATTAGAATATTCTATGTATCTTGTTAATAAAAATAAATAACATCTATGCATATATACATGTGTGTATAAATACACACAGTTGCTACTGCTTAATCCTGCCTTGGAAGAGAACCCTAAACATGGGCCTTTGGAAACCATGTAAACAAGTTTTTTTCCTATTTCAAGTCTATAATTTCTCCTGCATTGCTTTACATACTGCCAACATCCTTACTAGTTCTGGATGTCTAGGAGCCCATTCAGAATCCCTGGAAATGGCTATTGCATACAGCCTGAGAAGTGTCTGGGGAGACACCCTGCATGCAACCAATGGTTCCAGGAGCCCATGACACTGTCAAGTGGCCTGTGCTTACCACCACCGAATCACCTGGAGTATTATCCATGACTTCTGCAGGAGAAGAGGCAAGTTTTCCTGTGAGTAAAGAGGAAAATGTAGCATAATATATCTGCAGAAGATGGGTTTGGATTGCAGGAACATTCAGTATCACAGTTATACTCCAAGGAGTAAGAGGCTTTCGTAGTGAACCTTTGTAACACATCCTACTACCCAGGTTTGCATAAAGCATCCATTTTTCATGCTACTATACCTTACTGTTGGTTTATGAGTAGGACTAGAAGCAGACAGTTGAGAGCTGACCTCTCACAGCTCAGCCCAAACGGCTGATGAAGAGTGTGAGTGTGTGTGTGTGCATCCCCCAGGTGGCTGCATGTCACATACACAGAAGTGGGCAAGTAAGCAAAGAAACTAAATTGATGTCTGACTGCAAAATGTTCCCATAACAGCACTTCTGTGATCCATCCCGACACAAAGTACAACATTTAGCAGTGTAAACCCAAACGTATCTGCAAAGGCTAGAACCCCTGAAACAATGTCTTTGTTCATAGCTACCCCAGCATCGATTAGCTGCACTCCAACAAGGATTACATTTACACTGTAGGCATTTTTCTCTTTGGAACACAACTCGTTTGAGTTTCTCTCCATTACCTGACCGCCAGTATTCATTATATCTCCAGGAATTTAATATACTTCAGACTTCTGCTCTAGCAAATGGGATTGAACTTGGCCAGTGGGTTCAAAAGTTATTGGTGAAGAGAGAGGGGGAGGAAGGGAGGAGACTGCCTATGCAGACAGAGAGAGGATGATCTCATAACCCTTGTCTCCTTGGGAAACCAAGAAAATATGATCAGTGCAGGTCAACTGTGACACATAAGAACTGGATTAGAGTAATGCCTTTTTTCTCATTCATGCCACAAATATGGAATATACATTTAAACAATAACCTTTTTATAGCTTCTGGAAAAACTATGAAATATCTATTAGTCACTAGAATATATATATCCAGGGGCTGCAGAGCACAAAAGCAGTCCACTCTCACCTTGCAGACCATATCTGTCAGCTCAACAAACACAAATGGAAATCAACTCCATTTACTTACACTTATATGCACAGGATCAATGGAATGGTGAGTGATCTTTGCAAAGACAAAGATCAAAGAGTAGAAAAGTATAAGAAAGGCCAGTGTGCACCAAGTGTTTTCATCAAACCCCCATAATGTAGTCATAGCAAAACAGACTTTCTTAAGATGTATGATGTATGACTCAGGATGATGATGATCCTTCCAAAACACCAAAACCCTGTGGGGTGAGATCCAAAAGAATAATTTATTTTTATTACTGTTACCACTACTTCTACTACCACTAATAATAACATAGCAACTTCAAACATACTATGCATGTGCATTTCTATATGTGCGTCATATGACCAAATATTTTCTCAGCCAGAAAATCAAATTTAAACAGGCTTAAGTTTTGGGAAAATGCTTTTTCCACACAGCAATACAAGTGTTTCAACCTTAATGAAAACATTTTGCAATGCTATAAACATTTTAAAAAATGAAAATGAGACTGAGAATTGAATCTCCCTTTACTCTAAGTATTGTTCAATATATCATCTCTAATTATGCAGGCAAAACCAGATTGTCAACAAAGCTGAGAAACAACAAAAAGAAACTCAGTACAGATAACTGGAATTGGAAAAAGTTAAATCTTACACTTCGATGCTCAGTGAACAAACAAGAACAGATTTCTTAGTGTTGGATACTGGTCACATCTGAAAATCTGGCTTAAATAAATATATGAGAGAAAAAAGTAAGAAGGCCAAGATGCCTCTATTTTGATCAAGCCAGGTTTTGAAGTCTAAATTTAAAGAGAAGAAAGGAAAAAGGCAGTTTTGATTATTGAATGGGGATGTTGAGATACTGCAGACAGTTGTCAGGAAATCTTAGGCCACCTTTTAATACTAGAGCTGACTTTTGGCTTTAGGCATCCAAATGCACAAACTTATCTACTGCTAAATATTTTATCAAAGTAACAACTTACATTTCCAAGCATAACACCACCATAATTTTAGACACATTAGACCTAAGAAAGACTGGAGTATTTTGTACACAACTTGTGTTGCCTTTCATCCTTAAAATCACATTTGACTATTCTTGCTATTTCTAGAGTTCAAGAAAGCACATTACAATACATATTCCTTTGAGTAGCTTTCATTCTCATAAAAATTATAAAACCCCTGCTTCTCTCCTACCCAAATGCAAACAAACCTAAAAACACCAGTCACTTGAAGGTGTAATCACTTAGTCAGTAATTTTAACTACAGGATACCAGACATTTTACAGAGTCTCATGGAGACAAATTAAAGCAAAGTTCAATGCAGCTCATATTCTTTTGGTGTCTGAGCGCCCTCTGCATCCTTTGAGGTGCATGTTGGTTTAAATGTCTGCTGTAAACATACTCCCAAATCCCTTTTTTCTTCTTTCTTTCTTTATGCTCCCAGGCATAATTTTTCTTCTCTGTTTTGAGGAGTAGTGGAAAGTAGGGAATGCATCTGCTTACTTTATGTGGGAATGATGGAGGTCAGTGCAGGGGGCAAGGCTGGAAGCATGAGTTCTCCTTCTCTCTTTAGCCCTTCCACACAGAGTGACACCTGTAAAGTGACCTGCTGGGTGTTTGTGACACTATTTTATGGCACTGAGTGAACTTCACCTTCAAACTCTCACACTGAATGGCCAAGTCTAGAACTGGGCAGGGCAGAATTACAGCACAGCCAGAAGTTTCACTTCAATACACAAACAGAAGCTAGCTGTGCTGTTTTTGTCCCCTGGGTCCTTTATCAAATCAAATTGTGTGAGAGAACATCTACTAGTTACTAGTAGCTGGAAGGTTTCACAACTTTATTTTTTTGCAAGACAATTATCTGCATTGTATAATTTTCTACATTAGAAATAGTTAGAACAGCAGAAAATTACCTGCACTATAGATTGCTTACAAAATATTTCAGCAGTCAGCAAAATGTTCACATAAGAGTTGGGCTCTGGGGGGGTTTTGTGCTGTCTGAACAGCCCTGCTTTTGCTAAACAGTATTGCAGCAACTCCAGTTTCAGAAGCATTGAGACACAGACATGGATGGAAGATCATCTGCCAGCGAGGACACAGTAAATCCAATAGGAACAGGCTCAGTTGTACCTGAATGGGTTTTAGCCAGGCTTAAAGGGCCACTAACAATGGGAGGCTTTGAGCACACAGGGCTTCACCAAAGTTCAAGGAATAAGAAATGTGAGTGTTGGATCATAAACTACTGTGAACAGCAGAACAAAATGGACAGCGGGGATATTTTGCTCTATGTCTCAGTGAACTTTACACCAATTTCTGACAACATTTACTCTAGAATGTGCAGCATCCAGTTCCACAGACTGAGGAAAATAGTTTCTCTGAGATTCTTAGGATGATGCACCAATTTTTTCTATTCTGAGATGCACACATAACATGTATTTACTGGCCTATCCTCCCGCATCGTCACCTCTGGAACAGACATCTAAAAATATGTTTTGCAGTGGCTTTGTAAAAAGCTGTCATGAGTTGAAACAAAAAAATCTCTAAAGGCTAGGTTCACAGCAGATGTGATACGGGAAGTTTCTCAGCCATGGGAATAAGTCTCTGATGAAAATGAGGATGGTGACTCCTTTAATATCATACCTGCTATGTCATTTACTGAGTATGTAATGGAACACCCAGGTTCAGCTGTATGCCCTGCTGACTATAGTGGAGAAACTCGGAACTCAGTCTCCCACAATCATATAGAATAATATTCCTTGGTCAGGAAAAATAAAAAAAAAAATAAAAATCAAGTTTTTGTAAACACCAGTCCTACCGCATCTTTTTCAGTGACACTTTTTCCCTTTGATAAAAAATACAGAAATCAGATTGACTCAATCTTAAAAGCCAAGATACATTAAAGATTCACTCTTTCCTCAGCATATCCTGGCAATCACCCAGCAAGAAGATCCTGGCACCATCATCAACCGAAGAATAAAATGTGATATTTTTCTCACTAACTACTTAGAAAATAAGAATACCTTGGCTACACCTTGCTGTACTCTTCACAATGCAAAATTTATGTAAAGTTATAAGGCAATTAGAGAATTGCTTGAAAAAAATACACATGGGGAGACTATTATTAACTTATTTGCAGCTACAATATGAAATGTAATTGCAGCAGTAGATCAGGTGCACAGCAGAAATCCTACCCAGCTGCTTGCACTGCCAGATTGGCTGCTTTAGAGACTTCCTTCACCAGCAGGGTCGGGTGCTTTGCAGCTGTTCAGCTGCTGGTGTATCTGGGTCACAGTCCTGCTAAGGAAAGCAGAGCAGGTTTTGGATTCAGCTCAAGTTCTCTTGCAAATTGGGGCACACGCATGGAAAGGGGTATTGGCTGGAGAAACCACAATTAAAACTCTTCATCTAAGCTACTTAGACCAGTTGGGAGCTAAAGGCATGATTCTGCTGTGTCCCACTGGACAAAAGCACCTCAGTTCCTTCTGTTGTCCTTCTCTCCTATGCTGTATCTCTCTTTTGATGTGGTAGGCCTCATTTTGAACCTCATTATGAGCTCTTTGAAGCAAGAACCATGTTTTCCTCTAAGTTCATAAAGCACATAGTACAGCTGAATTCTCAGGGATGTTTCCAATAACAGTTCAGTCATTTAGATAATATTCTTTTAAAATGACTGAGAGTGATGCCAGCCATGTGTTGAGCAATGTTCTCTCTACCAGTAAATAAGGAATCCAGGGGTTGCATGAAGTCAACTTCCCAGAAAGCCCACAACAATCAAATTTGGTTTGTTGGCTCCAAGGAGGCAAAGATCTGACATCTGCACTATTAATACTGAAAAAAAGCCTCCTCCTGTTTTATCTTAGAGTGCCTGTGGTCCACTTATGTTGCCACATATCAAAAGGGCAATAAACAGCAAAGCTTAGTGATTTTATTACTACAGTATGTTATGGTGGGAGTTAACAAATAGGTAATAAGATAGGTTTCCAGTTGCAGTTTTTAGGGTACTGTTACACACAACTTAGAGCATTGGTGACCCAAGAAACATTACTAAACACATTTGCACTTTTTATTGTCGTGCTTACATGGAGATTTATGTAGAGTTTTTACAAACCTAAAATGGTTGCGATAATTTATGGCCACAAGATACTGCTTATAGAACAATTTTGAAACTTCTAGGTACAGATTGCCAAAAACCATAAAATCTGGTTCTGAGACCTTGAAGAAAAGAGCAATAGGCTATTCAGTTTGTGTGTTAAACCACATCTGTGTGCAACATACAGGAGAGTAGTTTAATGCTAAATTATTCCAAGATGAATAACCTGTACCAAAAAAAGACCAAAACAAAAACCAAACAAGCAAAAAAAGACCCAAAACACCTACTCCTCCAAAAAACACTTAAAACATTCCTTTTCAAACTTCTGCATCACATGCTTTATACCACATTGCAAGGAGTCTGCTCCAGACCTATGAAGTTATTATTTTAATAAACCCAATAACATCTCTCTTCAGAAAACCTCCTAATTGGACACACACATCCAAGCTTCAAAAACCCTTAATGTCAGTAAGTATTATGGCAAATCAGTAGCCTTTCCCAATTTTAAGACAACAACTCTGTTTCTGTCGTAAGCCACGCTTTCCACCAGACATGAAAGTCAGTCTCACAATGTGTGGCTGAGCCCTGGGAACTGAGATACAACATTTTACTGAACCACAAATGAGTTAGAGATTGACAGAATTTTCCAACGACAGAACTCTTAAAACACATTAAAATGGTATGTAGCAACTGCATTTTAATTTTGATCCCTCTAAAAAACATCAACAAAAGGCCAATAAAGATTTATGACTACATAACAAACTCAAGTGGATGTGTGTCATCTTGTTCTGCTTCTTGCAGAGACAAGGAGGGAGGTCAATGAGAAAATATTTCTTATTCTATTTCATATTAAAAAAAATAAATAAAATCACAGTTAATCAGATGAACTATTTATAAATTACAACATGTAATAAGGGATGGCAGACATTACAGAGAAAAAAAATAACCTCCTAATTTATTTTCTCTCTGGTGGTCAGCAGAGCAGGGACAGTGGAAAACAGAGCGTAGCAAAGTGTGGCATTCCAACCTCATTCCTACCTTAATAGGCTTGGTGGGGCCCCCTGTTTGCAACTGGCAAAACTCCAGAAATGACCCCACAATATATGTCTTAGCAGGCTCAGCAGGAGATCTTGCAAATAGTCTTCACCCACTCAAAGCCTTAATTTCAGCAATCCCTGCCAGCCCTAAGGGGGCTGCTGGAACTGGGATATTTTCAGCAGACAATGTAGAAGCACATCAGCTAAGCAACCAGTAGTTCTGTGGAGATGATGCAATTTTGAAACTCTTTCATTTTACTGACTCTTTATTGCAGAAATGCATATTTTTCCCTTACAAAAGGGTCAAAAAAATGTTTTACAGGGTTGGTGACTGTGTGTGTGTGTGTGTCTACAGTGTTAGTTCATACAGAGCCCTCTCTTCTTAAAGTTTTAGAATTAGTAAAATCATAAAAACCTGCTCAATAAGCTGCTTGCTTATAGCAAGTTTACAAAAAGTAGACTTTAAAAGAATTAAAAAATAATAAATCCAACATCAATAGATCGAGCAATAGCTCCCTTTATCTTGTCAATCATGAATGCTTAGTTTGAAAATAAGGTGGTGTGACATTGCCTATTTGTGACAGAACAAAATTCCAGAAAGAATAATTTAATGATCAGCTTCTGGATAACAGTTGTAAGTGGAAATTAAAGCTTTTTTTGTCGTATAGTATAGATCACCCATGATAAAATCACCATGTTCACTCTTTTTACACAGCTTTTAGCCATTACAAAATCCATCTTGACCTTCATTGCTCACAATTTTCAACCTGGCAGACTGCCTGTTCTAAGAACAGGGAAGATATTATAAATCAAAACAGAGAATGTGACTTTTCAAAGTAGAACAGACAGAAAGAATTTTACTGTCTACCACACTGTTTCAGCAAAATATCATAACACTGAAGTACCAAAAAAAAGTTGTTATCAGTCAAAAACTAAGTTCATTCCTAGAAATCAAGACTTCCTTGAGTGGAACACAAAGTAAATAGAAATAGAAGAGAAAAAGAATGTGAGCAATCCATACAGACCCTCAATATCACAAACATATAGAAGAAAAAACATGCCACAGATTATTATTTTTACTTGATATTCATTATCAATTAAGCTAAGTTGATGAAGTGCCTGTATTTTGGAAGGGTAAAAAAAGAAATCTTCCCAGGAAGGAACAGAGGAGATAGCTGTTACACATGAATAAGTAAAATGTTAAGTATGCTTATGAGATTACATATGCAATTATTTGATGGTTAGTTAACTAAATTAAAAGGTAAATCTAATTCTGTATAGAACTAGAGCTTTTATGCATTAAACAGTTACATAAATTGCAACCAATTTAATTTTAAACATTTGGGTTTACTGAGCCTGCACTTTGTATCTCTAAGGAATTCAAATGCAAGGACTATGATTGTATATGTGTCCTTGCTGATGAAAAACAAAATATGGGAGAACACTGTAAAATCCTTGTTTGACAACTCTCCAAGGAAGCAGCTGAAACTTTAGATATCATTTTACCTCCTATATGTGAACACTTTGAAACAGGCCAGGCTCCACTCAGTATAAGCAGTAACAAAAGTGCTGCTTCACTCTGCAAAATTTATGTATCAACATAAACGATTAACACGGTATTATTTTGGCTGTTGAATTGGATGGATGTAAAAATTCCTTCCTCTGTGAAGTAAACGAAAGAAATTTGGCATTTACTAAGCCCCATCCAATCCAATACACAGAAGTTATGCTGAAGTCACAGCCTTAAGCAATGCCAGCTCCCCAGCAGCAGTGTGGGCACTGGGTCCAACCTGTTTGCTCAACACCAGTTCTCACTTAGGACACGTTTGCTCAGCTTTACTCTCATGGATCATTGTTTAGCAATGTGCTTCTGAACCCCAGTGAACGAGCCACGGCTGCTCCATAAGCACACAAAAGACAGCATTTCACAAAGCAAAACCAGCAGCATGTGAAACAGCAGAGAAAATATGGAATAAAGCAGAACCACACTTTTAATAGAGGTTTGAGAGTTGGTGACAGGGTGCTGCCCACAACAATGAAGCAGATCCAGCCCTCCAGCACTGCCCTGGTCTCACGGCATGGTAACAGATAGATCCTATCACTTATATACTGCTGTAAGAGGTGTGGACACAGTCCAAATGGGAGAGACGACAGTTTCTGGCCTGCAGATCTTGTAAGTCGAAGGACAAAGGAGAGGGAACAAAGGACAGCCCCAAGTGCTACAACGTGGAAGGAGCCCCGCCAGGGCAATGGTGAGCACGTGCTCAGTTACAGCCTTTCACTGAGCACAGCAGCACCATTTCTCAGATGTCTTCCTCTTTCACTGAGCAGTGCAGCTGGAATGAAAAGCAGTTGGGTCATGATGCTGGTCAGATGCTATGGCGGAAATGTGAATATCTAACTTCTCCTGTCACTAGACCACCACAGAGTCCACTCCTTTGCCAGGATGATGCTTGTTTTCTGAAGTTTGTGGGACTCGTCACTGACTCCACATGTTCAAAGAGCATGGAAGAATGTCTCGGGTTTTTTTTTCTTCCCTCCAGATCTGCACAAGAATGTCCATATTTCCTTTCAGATTTATCACTACGGTTTGTGGTTTTATCATCACAGCTCAGACTGTGATAATGTTCTGC
Source organism: Calyptomena viridis (assembly GCA_013390005.1). Taxonomy (NCBI): domain Eukaryota; kingdom Metazoa; phylum Chordata; class Aves; order Passeriformes; family Eurylaimidae; genus Calyptomena; species Calyptomena viridis. The sequence continues at coordinate 79,765 of WEIV01017852.1, read as the reverse complement.
CTACACAAAGAGTTTTTACTATTGTAAGCGCCAGGCACCCAGCCACGCAATTCACTCCTCCTTCAGGTGATATTATACTCCTCACTGGCTGAATCCAGAAGCCTGTGACAGGCAAGGCTGCTGCCAGCAGTTTCAACTGGTAGGGGTAGATTCCTAGCAGGTAGGCACACACACATACACAACAAATATATACATATACACTGGCCAGCTATAGAGATCAACACAGAAACACTCTGCACCAATGACCTTACCTTGTTCCTCTTACTAGCTGGTCAGAGTAAAGGTCTGTTACAGGAAAACATATACATATGTAAGTATATAATGCTGATCTCTCCAGTAGCTGGACTGGACACACAAGCCCTTGAAGCCCAGAGCCACTCCAGCTGCTGGCAGAGGTCACCCTTGCACACACCAACAGAGGCACAGACACACACTAGAGGTGCCACCACTAATTGCTGTTAGTCTACTCAGCAACCGGACCCTCTCATCTCCAGGTATCTCACTCAGAGGCACATATGCATACACTCCCCTTGACTCTCAAAAGCCCTGCAGTCTCCATCATCAATGGCTTGATCCCTACAGTTGCCAACTCAGTTCCTCTGGCCACTACCTGTATTCCCCAGCCAACCCTCTGTCTAGTCAAGCTTCACACTGACTGGCCAGTGATCACACACTGACCTGCAAACTCTCACTCCTTCCAGCTCCACAGATGTACAGCCCCTGGGATTCATGGTCTGACTGCAGCTGCTGACTTCTGTGCTCATACACAGAATAAAAAGTCTCTCAAAAAAGAGCTGAGGTTATTCAGAAGACAGGACATGCTGACCAGGCAGAGGGCAAGGCAAGACAAGTGTACTGAGAAGCAACTGTTTACATGTGACCAATCCCTTTTCACTGCTCTTCCCTCTTCAATTCTTCTTTCTCCTCAGACCACCTCAATGTCTCAGCCTTTCTCCACCTTTGTTTCTTTCACATGACATTCCACAGTAAATTTCGTGCAATCCCAAGATGTTCTTTCCCTGCATCCCACAGCGAGTACCACAGTCTCAGGATGTGATCTCCTCAGTCTGTTACCTAGAGAGGTGTTCCCATCTTGGTGGGCCATGCTGGACCATGGAGCTGATGTCCCCATGACAGCCTTGGGAGGGCCCTATCTGCTATTTTGTCTGTGTGGAGATGAGTTTTTTATTATATATTTTATAAATGTTTGTCAGCAATATCTGCTAAACAGCTGTAAATCTCCCTCCAAAATTGTAACAGTCAAATGTCTTAATATTTAAGACAAAATAAAAACTGCAGGGGCAGGGAGAATTGTTCTAGGCAGAAAGTCTCTTTTCCTTAAATTTGACTACAGCTCCAGGAACTGCATAATTCCTCTTAAGGCCCCCGGAGTGCCTTCACCCCTTGCCTGCACTGACAAAGCTAATGAGCTTTACCTAGTCCTGGTGCTTGGAAATTCGGAATATGTAAAACTCCCCCAACAAATCCAGGTTCCAGTGCTGAGGAGGCTCAGCCTCCTAATCCCACTCATTCAAAAGAAAGCTGCTTTGTTTACATGAGTTTGGCTTTCAGAGTTTTTCCATCAACAATCTGGACAAATTTAAATCAGTAGAACACTGAGGCAAAGTTACAGATCTCAGTGCACAGTGGGCTTAACATACAGCATCTCCTAACACACGACAGACATTCTTTAAACTGCAAACAAAGGCTAGAGGTTGTTTTGCAAAAAGAAAAATCACTGCAATAAGTCAAGATTTTCTGGATAATGGGAGTCTTGATAGACTATGCAGCCACAGCTGCCTTGTCTGACAGTAAGTGATGTTTGAGATATCACTAGACACTGTACAAAACCAGAAGGAATGACAGAGAGTGGGTTGCTGGGCTGTAGCTGAGCAGCAGAGACACTAACTGTATCCAGGACATTTAAACCTAGGCAAGTAATTTCCAAACTCGTAAGTCATAAGGTATCAAGTGTTCTAGGCAGCTAAGGCAACTAGAAAGACAAGCAGAATATATAATCTTCTTACACCCCAACAGCAAATGGAAGCACTGAGGTAATGCCAGATTTACTACCACTTTCTTCCAAGTATGCCAGTTCCTTATTTCCTGAAGGATCCGTGCCTTTATTCCTCAGCAAGATGTTTGTGCAAATGTGCTCCCATCCTTCCCTCCTCCCCCATCCCAGCTTCCCCATGTTCCACCAGTCAAAAAACATCCAGTAACAGGATAAGGGCAAAAGAGGGGGAGGGGGGGAAGTGAATTACAATGAAAAAACCCTCTGGACTACATTCTGTAACCAAATAACCTCCAGGTTCTGCTCCAGGCTAGCCCATTTTTTTCTCTGGCTGTCGGCTATTCCGCCCTGCAGAAAAGGGCTGTCATTGTGCTCTGCACAGGTGCATAGAAAGACTCCTAAAGAGAACTCCCAATGAACACAAGGCATAAACAAACTCAAGTGTGGTCTTCTCTTCAAGAAAATAATTCAGCCAATGTGAAACTCCCTCCTTGTAATAAATTAGCTCCTAAGAGTATTCAAAAGCTAACCTTTGACCTCCTCCCGTATTATTCTCATGACCACCAGTGGGAGAGGAGGTCAAGTTGGTCAGTTCTTCTCACCAGTCACTGATGCCTCTTTAGCAAAAGAGGGGTGGGGGAGGAGGGAAAAGAGAAAGAAAAAGAGAGGGAGGGGGGAGAAAAATCAAATTTGCTTCTCCATTGAAACATAGGCTTAGTAAGTAAACCAAGGAGGCCCAAGCCTCCCCCGGCAGGCGTCCAATTTTACAACACATTTGTAAGTGTGCTGCTGTCTAAATATACTCAACACAGAGAAATTCCACACCATGGCTACAGCAAACGGGCCAGCACTCCCCAGCCAGCTGCTGCAGGATTTTTCAGCGTTCGGTCTGCAGACTAAATCCATGGAAAGCTAATGGAAAGGCCACAACTGGCAGCTTGTTTTGGCCACCTCACATACATAAGGCTCGTCTCCTGATTGAAAGCATATGAAGAAGGTTAGGGTGCTAAAAATAGAATAATTTGTTAAGTGGCACATTCCACCTTCCTGTGCCTGGCACATGTTAAGTTCATTCATACTCGTAAGACAGTCCTTGCCAATCTCTTCTGACATTTTTCACTTAGTGGGCAGCAATTTTTAGAATAAGTACAACATGGTATTGCATCAGATAATCTTTGTTAATAAAACCACACATTAATTTGCTTCCCATGTCACATGCAGTTTCATAGGAAATCCCTTTTTGATAGTCTGGGTAGTTACAGAACTCCCCGTAAAAGGAGTTCTCTGGAAAGTATTCCAACTATCTGTAGCTGGCCAGCACTTGATTTATTTTGCCAGCATATACATCAGGCTGGGCTGTGAAAAGAACCCACTTTTATTTTTATTTGGAATACAAAAGCTGCTCTGTAGTTTCAGTACCTCCCATTGCCTGGATACTTCTCTGCACTTTGCATTGCTGAGGGGAAAGACTGGGACTTTCAGCAGAGAAATACATTGAATATTTCCCGTGTTAGAATGATATTAATCTGAAAGTCTATTTCATTGCCTCCAAGCAAAGATAACCATTTTTATCTCTGTATTCAACAATAAAGAATACATCTACTTGGCAAATCATCACCACTGTATTCTATCTCCTTCTTTTAACTCCATCAATGGTCTTCTCAGACACTGTTTTACAATTATTCTATAAAACTATGAACCAGTGAGCACTTTAGCATAAAATAAATCTAAATTATATAATTCCATTATATTTAAAAGAATAGTCATTAACTGGAGATGAAACCTTAGCACATAAAAGGTAAGAGAACAAAAAGGGGCAAAACATCTTCATGCAAACAGAATAAATATGCTTTTCCCCAATACTGTTAGAGTCATAATAAAATTATAAGGTGAGTTATATTCTTGGGACAGAAAAAAGTTCTTTGCCATCTTTTATTTCAGTTTTTAAGTTACATCAATTTTTAATGACTTCACATTGTTTAAACAGTTTTCTTCTGCTCATTTAATACTTCACAGTTCTTCACAGTTTTGTAAAATATCCCTGTACAAGACTTTATAGTCTGTCATCTGAAGTATATGATACAGACTCTTTTGAAGAAATTTCTCTTTTATGAAATAAAATTGATTTTTATCTTCTATATTAGTAAGTCAAACTATCTGGAATTAAATATTTCAGTCATTCTAACATTAAATAGTACATCTATTGTCTAATGGCTTTCAAATCTTGATTTCCATTTATGTCTCTTTGGAAACAATGCAAGAATATAAATAGATATTGTTGACTCTGACATGACTCACCCCAAACCAAACTGATGAATTTTCCAAGACAGCAAAGATGACAGAAATATCACACAACCAGCTACTATAAATGACCCCTATGAGTTGTGGTGGCAATCAATTAATGTGAAAAATAAAACACAAATCACAACAGAGTCCATAACCACAGAATTCCCCAATTCACTAAGGTGGCAAATACCAGGCCTAAGGTGCCAGCTTAATTTCAGGAACCTGAATATTCCAGAATAAACGTGCAGCTGCAATAGTTGAAATAAGAAAGTATTCCAGTGCAAGGCTACTGTTGATCTCTTAGTTGCTTAATGATCTGTGTAAAACAAGCAGCATGATCATGTATCAGCTCTCACTAGAGCATACACAAAAAAACGCCATTAAGGGGTTGTGCTTGTCTTGCATTATCAAACAATACAGGCTCTAAATTTTAATGAAGTCTGACATACCTAGGTTAGCTCCCTGCTCAATAATTTTACTGTAAGACTTCCTACAACTTTCCCCAGGAGCACATTTCTGTTTTCATTATCTTTACCTACACAGGATGACTAAAAAATGTCAAGCTAGATGAGAGGAGGCAAAATTTCCTGCTTTCACACTTTGCAAGTACATTTTGGGGTTGGGCTGTACCAAAGTACAGGAAAAAACACACACAGACATCCCTCAGCAAATACACAACCAGATTTCAAATTGGTTTTTGTCGTTTTAGAGTGTGGCTACTCAAAGTCTCAGATCAAGCTCTTTAGACAGGGCTTGGCCCCACAGGAAAGAGGCACTGGCATGAGATGAGGCAATGGAGAGAGCTTGGAATATGCTGCAAAGTATAATGTATTTCTCCTACATTTCTAATCAGACACATGAGATGCTGAAAACCTTCAGGACAATGTCTTTTAGCAGCTGGACAAACAGTTGGTGGCACAGCATGGTGATCGAATTGCACCACACAAGGCAGAATTTGAAATCACGCACAGACCTGGCTGGGCTGTAGATTGAATGTAAAAGCTGCTCTGCATTCACCCTGATTAAACTCACTAAGGAGGTGTACTAACTTTCATAAAGTTCATGTGGGGATCCCTCTGTGTTTGCTGTTTCATGATAACAGATATTCATCATTCCCAAGGACTTTAATGGGTATTAATGTCACTGAAAGCCAGTGAGTGCCCACATGGGTCTCTCCTCTCACAGCACACACCTGGCCTCCTGTAGGAGCACTATAAGCCTAAGAGCCAGGGTGGAATTGAGATGTCGTTTAACTTTTTCATCAAGTACCTCCACAGCAAGTTTGCTGATTATACAAAACTGGGAGGAGTGGCCAATACCCCAGGGTGCTGTGTGGCCCTTCAGAGGGTCCCTGACAGGTCAAAGAGACAGAGAGGAACTGTCTGAAGTTCAGCAAAGCCAAATGCAGGGTCCTGCTCCTGGGGAGGAATAACCTCAGGTACCAGCACAGGCTGGGGGATGACCTGCTGGAAAAGGACCAGGGGGTCCTGGTGGACAACAAGCCACATGAGCCAGCAGTGTGTCCTGGGGGCCAAGAAGGATAATGGTATCCTGGGATGCATTGGGAAGAGCATTTAGCAGCAGGTTGAGGGTGGTGATCCTGCCTCTCTACTCAGCCCTGGTGAGGCATATCTGGAGTTCCAGGAGTCAGTCCTGGGCTCCTCAAGAGAGACATGGAGCTCCTGGAGTGGGTCCAGTGGAGAACCTGGAGATGATTCAGGGACTGGAGCATCTCTCTGAGGAGGGAAGGCCGAGGGAGCTGGGGCTGTTCAGCCTCAAGAGGAGACACTGAGGGGACCTCATCCCTGTGTGTCAGTGTGTGCAGGGAGGGGGCAGAGGATGGACCAGGCTCTGCTCAGGGGTGCCCAGCAATGGGACAAGAGGAACAGGAACAAACTGATGCCCAGGAAGCTACATCTGCACATGAGGAAGAACTTCTTCGCTGTGCAGTGACTGAGCACTGGAACAGATTGCCCAGAGAGGGTGTGGAGTCTCCCTCACTGGAGATATTCCAGAGCTGTCTGGACACAATCCTGTGCCATGTGCTCTGGGATGACCCTGCTGGAGCAGGGAGGTGGCACCAGATCACCCACTGTGGTCCCTTCCAACCTGACCCATCCTTTTGGGTGATTGTGATTACCCAAGTAGCTATCCCTTTCTCTCACTCCATCTGAGACGTGCTCATTAAATATTGCTTGATGCATAAAGAAAAAAATTCAAATAAAAATACATACACTTTTCACCCATTAATGTACAAGACAGAACCGTTACCCATCTCACAGATGTCATAATTCATAAAGAAGTCCATGCTTTAGAAAAGGAGTCAATTAATAAGAAAATGGAGACTAAGAGTCCTGATAAATACACAGAAAGTTCAGGGCAAGTAAAGCCTAAGTGCTCTGATATTTGTAAGATTTCTGGCGATACAAATTGAACAAAACTTGCCTACAGTGACACAATGAGCTTTCTGGACACTGACAGGCCTGAAGCCAGGGAACCTCTCCCATAGCCCAACATGTTGGGTTTGGGTTCCCAATCTTTGTTCTCTGCAGCGCCAGCATAAGCACTTCCCTTCTTTCAGGGAGTTGTTGGCTTTACTAAGTGCCTTAAAAAAAAATAAATCTAGAATGAAAAAGCATCAGATACATTCCTGCAATGTTTTGAAAACATTAAAAAGCAGTCCTGAATACAGACTCAAGTTATTCTTGGCTGAAAGTAAAGTATTTGGGGGTCGGGGGGAAGAAACCAAAACCCAACACAATAAAAGAGGGTGTGCAGTTAAGTTGGTTAACATTCAGAGATTGAAACTCATGTGGGGTAGCAGGGCTATCAATCCCCTCTAAGCTTCACTCAAGCCTTCAAAACAAAATTGGGCCACCATAGAGGGGTTTCACTCTACCTATTACCAATTCATTTCTCCCATATTCAGCATACAATAGATTAAGATTTGGAGGGTTTGGCATGTGACAAATATACAGACACGAATTTTCGACATCCTGCACTCCCTGTGTTGTGTCACAGAAAGCAAACAGAACTAAGTCCTAGAAAATTGCTGAGATGATAATGTGAGGCACAAAAGTACAACTTGTCCAATTTTGAGGGTTATTTCTAATTACACACTACAAAGACACAAATCATTTATTTCAGAAGACAGAATTCCTTGTGAATCCTTCTATAGATTCTTCTGCTCACAACTAAAATAAGTAGTTTTAATGTAATTTAATTTCCTTTACGTCTAAATATTTGGTAAACTGAATTTTAGTGTGTTTCAGACTGTTTAAAAATTCTGAATGGCTTTACCCTAAGACTATGAAATAAAAACATTCCAAAGTTACATAACTGCAAAGATTCAGTTTAGTTTTCATGATAGATTCATAATTATTTGCGCTTTGTATTCAAATTAGAATTAAAAGTATTTTATCTTAATCTATTTATAGAAAACAAATTCACAAAGGACATTAAATCTACGTGTTGATAATCCACAGTAACTTCAAACTTATTTTATATAGAAGTATATGATTAATAAGCATATTAAATTGAATCACTGACAATTCCCCTATAATGACAAAATTACCAGCATGTTTTAAAATTGTAGGAAGATTTTAAAAACTTATTAGATCTGCAGTATAGAACTCATATTCTTTTAGTGAACACGACCTGCTTTTACCTCCATAACGAGACCAATTCAGACTTCCTTATTTTGGCTACCTGCATGTGATTTAACACTACACTGTTATATACTACAGTATAAAAATATTATTTCGATTAAGCACAATCTAAATTTTGCATAATTCTCAAGTTTAACAATTTTTGTAGTGTTTTTTAAATAAAGAAATGAACATTACAAATTTTAAATGATGCTGTGGAATGAATCCTCATCTCTGACAAATTACTAGCCAAATTCAGGCCAAATTTGGGCATACTTCTGGTTGCCCTGAAGGTGCACGGGGTTTTGAAATAGTTTTGTAAGAAAGCATTACTGATAACTTAGAGGCTAAGGTTGAGCAGCCGATGGTTTTCCAAAGTTTTCCAACTTTTGGAAAGATTTTTATTTTAAAATCATTCAAAATTGGAATAAAATCTCAAAAAGTGTTGCAAACCATAGCTAAATATAAAAAAAATAGAAAAAAACCCAGAATATTCTGCTTACATGTTGACTTTTTGTTTGTTAAAATTTGTTTATATTTTAAAATGTTTAAATCAAAAATCATCAACTAAATCCTGAAATTTAATTCTTGAACACAATGAAACCACTCAACAGAAAGATACTACGTAATTCTTTTCAATTTTAGTAGATTTAACTATCTGTGAAGAAAAACAAAGTTAACGTATTAACAATGTAGTCTGTATTTTGGGCTTATAACATAGTTTGGAAAAGCAACATGAAGAGTAGATTTGCTTGATTTAAAGCTGCTGGAAGTCACAAGTGGACCATGCCATGTTTTCCTAATAAAACCATTATTCCCTATCCATTCCCTCCCTTGGTACAGATACTCAGATGATCACCTGTACTCACTGATCCGGATTAAAACTATTTTGCCCAAGACCAGTCCAGCTTTGTCACCCACGGACAGATGTGGAGCAGCACATCCTCCCTTCTCTGCCGTGTAACATCCCATGCCAGCTGGCCTAATTCAGGAGCTTAAATTCTTCAGTTTCAGGTAAATTCAACTTGTTGTCCATCAGCTCCTTCACAATCTCAGGCAAGCTCCTTAACATCTTTGCATCTGAGGCTCTGAACTACATCTCTGTGCAAAGAGATGGTTCTCCCTTTCTCTGATCTTCCTGGTCCTTTCAGGCGAGGAAAGGACTCACTCCTCTCTCCCAGCCACAACTAACAGAACCAAATGCCACTTAGCAAATGTGCAAATAAAAATAAAATTTAAAAAAGACTGTTTCTTTTTCCAGAGAAAAGAATATTAATTATTTCGGAAATTTCCGCCACAGTTAGCTTTGTCAGTGTGCCAAAATAACACAGAGTTTTGCCTGGGTTTATAAGCACTTTGCCAACAGCCTCTGCAACAGGGAACCAGGGCAAATATTTTGTTTTGAAGTATCAGAGAAGCTGTGTACTGTCCTTGTTTATGAATGAGTGTGGAAGCCAATGAACTAGAAAACAACTGTGCCGTAACAATCTGAACTAGAAAGAAGACAAATATGCTCTATTCTGGTTGACTATACCCCCTATACAAATGTTATGCAGTGTTTAACTGCAAATATCTGCTACAATTAAGTGTAAAGGCTGTTTTATTTTCTGAACTTCATAGGATTTTTACACTTGATTTTTTCCCCCCCACTACCGAGTTGTTCATTTTAGAACTGTTTATAGGCAATTGGTTTTAAAAGGGCTCCAGGGGGCTTTTCCCTACTGTGTTAAGCTGTTTTGATATTCTTTTACAAGCACAGTCTTAAAGTTGTACTCCCAGATGCATTGTCTTACTAATCAGCTTTATGAGGTTCAAGGTCGCCATTCAACATTAATTATTCATTGTACAATTCACAGCTGGTGACTGTGCTTAAAATGGCAAATAATATGAGTGGTAAAAAATACACGCATAAAGCATCTTCTCCATATTTCTTTAGATCAGAAGAAATAAGCAATCAGATAAGATGAGTAGTATAATATGGAAAATATGCATTAAGTTGATTTCCAGAAATACCTGTGGCTTTCCTGATTTTATACAGACATTTCCAAAATTAACTACAATGGAGAAAAGGGAGGTTGTGGGCACTGGTATCAAAACAGTCTAATATCTAAGCTAAGGCAGCCATAACAAAACCACAAAGAGCAAACTATGTATTTAAAATGCATTTTCCAAAGACTTACAAAATCAAAATGTTTGAGAAAAAGCTGTCTGTGAATGAAAACTGTAGCTTGGAAAGCAAGTATAAGTATCTTACATTTATAGTAGTCCTTGTACATGTTTTAAATCTGTGCAGTATCAATTTTAGAAAGGTTTTTTCTTCTTTATGCAAGCCAAGACTTGTCACACTTTGACAGTGGCAGGAATGATGTCATCAGCAAAAAATAAGCCTTTTTTAAAGGGCTATTTAGATTTTGGCAAACTGGTGCAGGCAAGCTGCTACAACAGATTCTGCTTGCTCTCCCCTCTGCTGTACTCATTCCTTAACTTATTAAGGATTCAAGAACAGTTGAGGCTTTGAAACAGTGTGGAACCAAAGCCAAAAACTCCTATTATAAGTCTAATTATTCTCAGTTGCTTCCATACACATTCTAACAAACATAGCACTTCTCTGTGTACAATATACTTGCTTAACTGAACCTTTTTTTAATGATAGTACCATATTAAAGACCTTCTGTTTTCTTTTCTGATGTCCTGTTTTACAGTTAAAATACAAAATACTTGCTGCCTCCACTCAATCACGCTTCTGCAATTACTCAGTGTCTCCTGATAGTACTTCAGCAATTATTTTTATCTGCAGCTGGAATGCTTTTCTTTCCTCTGCATCTTAATTTCTTGGTTTGTTTGGACAAAATACGTTAAGCTGATTTCAAAAATATGGTTTACAAAGTGCAGGTCACTGCCAGATGTTATTTAATACTTTCAGGCTGATGCTTTATGTCCAGAAAAGTGAGTCCTGTGATGATTCTCTGGTCAATAACTACTGAGCTGACATTTTACAAATGGATCTGATTCAACACAAATATTGAAACTGATACCTTAATTCTGGCACAAAAGTATTGTTTAGGTTCTTTTCAAAAGCAAGTTAAGTTTTGAAACATTCTCAAATTCTAAATGCTTGCACTCACGCATGTGCATTTACAACACCTTATTGAGTTAAAGTACACTCTATTTCTCTTCATTAATGATGGTTTCTGATAGTTTGGGACAAACTAGTGCAAGCTTTAACCACACACCTTATACTGCCTGCAAGCTAGGTTTCTTTTTTTAACAACTGAGTTCTTACAGCACAAAATTTCATTGCCAACAAAACAGGCAGTCAAATTGGCCATATAAATACATTGCTGAAAGAAACCAATTTTTATTTCTGTACGTGTTCTATGCATATGAAAACCATTTTTCTGAGTGGACAGTAATTGTTTAAAAAAAAAAAAAAGAATGGGAAATGCCATGTCTTTTAATATCCATTACATCATTAAAAAAAAAAAAATCTATGTTTTTAACTTGTTTCGTAATTTCATCAACTTGCTGTAATTCACAGTGATAATTAACTGTGATGCTTCCTTCTCTTGCTCTGAAAGATAAGTACTTCTAAATTCTATCCAGAAGATATCTACATAAGTTGCAAGATAGCAAATTTGAAATATCAACCACCCATTTTTCTGGTTTTCTCTTCCTATTCAGAGTTTTGACATTTGTTATATGGAATCTGGTAGGATCATTAACATCTGTATTATTCTTGCCAAGAAAACAAAGCTTGTCATTTAGGCAAAGAACATTGAATAATGGCTCCCTCAGTATATATCTGAAATGCAAACAGTATTGATGACTCTAAAGTGTAGGAGAATGGCAAGTGCTTCATTTCAGGACAGCACATCTCTACCTCCAGGTCTTCCACTGATGTTTGCTTAAGAGATTTAACAAATTCTGTGCCTTCCTTACTCTGAGTTATGTATCACTCTGAGTAGTTCCTTACTCTTTAGCACTGGGAATCAGTTTCTCTGATATTAAATCAGAAACGAAAAAGGAAGCAATAAGTTTTAGTCTGCTCTTGCTAAGAGTCTCTGCTCATGCAGTCCCTTAGCAAGAGTGTTTAATTAAAAAAACAATTAAAACTAAGCTTGAAAACTTCTCTGCATTTTTGCACATTTGCAGCGTACACCAGACTGTGCCATGACCAATGTGCAACTTAACCTTTCAAGTTTCGTTCTCTAGTTTTCCCTTTGATTTCTGTTGACATAAAAGGCATTAAGTGTCTGACTTCAAAGAACAGTCAGTGTGGATATTTGTTGTTCAGCATGGTGGTCTTTGCTTAAATGGCTGCTTCTTTTGTGTTTCTATTTTTTTTCTGTAGTTGACTTATTATATAAACATGTTCTCAGCCTCCCTGTCTCACCATTCAGCCTTATTAAAAAAAAAATTATACTGCCTTATATAAATTATTCTGGTAGCCAAATGTAATATATCCCCAGAATATTTTCCACTTCTGTAAGAATGTAAAATTGTGATGTTTCCAAAATTATTTGTACTCACATCAAACACTATCTTATAAAACTACAAATAATTAAGACTTTATAGTTGTACTAGCCATTCTACTCTCAGGCCTGGAAGGAAATGGAAAACACATAAGAAGGTCCATTTCCTTTCTGAATTTTACACCAGAGACAATCTCTCTAGAAATTGAGAGAGACTCACTTATTCTCCAATCAAATTCGATTATTTTTTTTACCATAGTGATATTGGTCTATATTTATCATCCTTATATTAACTGCCTTTAGGGCATACACATCTAAAATATTCTTCCCTTGAGTGAAGCAAGAGGAAAAAAAGCAGAAGCAAAGGCTGAGGTACAAAGCAGCATCAACAGTGCTATGGGCACAAGCTGTCACTCATTCACACTCTGGACCAGCTGCTGGATACTCATGCAGCACTCCCAAACTTAGAGACATATTAGTTTACACCAGTTGAGAACCTGGGACAGATTTTTGGATCACCAAACAACAAGAAGCAACCCCTCTGCAATAATTCTGGATGAAACACTGTGGCCTGTGTTGGGGCTGAGTGCATCTCATGTATTATAAATAAGATTTCTCAGGGCTTCCTTCCATAAAATCAATATAATGCACACCCACAGCACAACTTGCATCAAGCTACTTGGGTCACAGTTTAAAAATATCATCATGGTGTTGCACTGCAACCAGAGTGCATATTTGTCAGAGCTCCACCTCAAACACCACTTCTTGAGATGCAATCTATCTACAGGGTGTACAAAGACATCTCTCCTGTTGCATGACTGTTAGATTCAGGACACAATTCCTGATGCTATTGGTGCCCATTTCTCACCAAATGTGCACAGCACTGTGTGCTGGAAAGTTGTCAGCAATGTGCATTCATCCACACTGACAGTTTGAGTAATGCCACTTATCCTGACCTCTGATTGTAAATTTCTGGAGATGCTTATGCTGAAGAAGTAGGTTTTTTTCACAACTCTCACTAGAAAAACACTACAATGCCATAGATCTTCTTGTACTTCTGGAAAAGGAACACACAGGACTTTCAAAAAAGTCGATGATGGGGCAAAGCTTTCTCCACTTAATTCCACTTGTCACCACAATTTTTATTGCTGAGATCCCAGAATGCTTTACTGTTTGGAGACTGCTGCAGTGCAGAAAAGTACTCAGTTTGGTAAAACCTCTTCCCTATCCCAAGAATTCCCTGTACTCGGTGCCCAGTACAGCTGCTTCCCATCTGTGACAGGTTCCTGCTGTCTTTGCACCTGCAGTTCCTTCTGCATGGAGAGGCCACGGGAACAACAGGAAAAACAGGTATGGCCACAGTGCAGCTGAACTGTGCACAACAGGGTCAGAGGTTTGGCAGATGGTCAAGCACCGTGAGACTGTGGTACTGCAGTAGAATTTGCTCTGAAGAATTTGAAAGTACTCATTGGTGCTGCTTACATCTGCTACAAGTATTGGCAGATTTCATCAGAGAAAATAAAAAGGGAAAAATGTAAATGCAGGGGAACAGCAAAAGCAAGAATATCACTTCACTGAAGCACCTTCAAGGCATCTGGTCTGTTGTTTTTATAAATGAATTTTGGATTTCCCACAGGACTACTTAAGGGGTCTGAAGAGCCATGTGAAAAGAAAATAATTGCTCTTCATGAGCTGGTATGACCCTATTTGGTAAGAATGTTAGTTGGATGACATAGGACAGATGGAAACCAAGATAGGACAGAGGTGACATTGCACAGGTCTAGCTACTTTTATTGCCTGCAGTTTTGAATTCATTTACATTCAAAAGGAAAAGGTACAGGTCCACTTCTGAAAATTGTACAGGGGGGAAACCGCCTTATTTTTTTACACTGCTGAATGACTGTTTCCCTGGAGCAGGGAGAAAAGGGGGAGAAAAACAGAAAGAAGGAATACAAGGAAAACTGTGCATGGATAATAACTACAGCCCTGCGTGACAGTCTGTGAGCTGGGGAGGCTGGGAGGACTGCATTCCCTTTTCAGTCTTTCCACTAGGTGAGTTATACAGAATACATCCACGCTTTATGCACCAGATTCCACCTGCAAAATGGAAATGCCATCAGCAGTCTCTTCTGTAAAGTGCTTTGAGATCTACTGGTTAAAAAGCAAAACACCACTACCACACAAAACTAATTTCTTCATTTGAGTTGCATGAGAATCCTGGTTGCAAACTTTCTGGCAGCAACACACTGAACACTCTTTGCAGCTGGTTATGTTATTCTACCTGGGCAAGGTGAACTAAAAGAACAACTTGGTTTACGCATAGCTTTTCTAATGTTTTCACCAATAAACATCAAAATACTTTACAGAAGAGACTGTAATGGAAATGACATCAACTGGCTTTTTACATGCTGCTCTCACTTTTAACTAAAGAGAAAACTCAAGGTAAGTAAAAAAATTGGTGTTAATGTCAGGAACAGTACCCAGAAAATGAGTATCCTTTTTTTTGTACTCTGAGCAGAAGAGGAAATATTTCTCAAATGGAAAACTAATATGACTTTTCCCCTACTCCCTTTTAGAAATCAAGGCAGTAAAACAGGCTTGTGTTTGGCCACGAGAACTGTTTACTGCTCCAAGTCAGTTTTATGGCAGTATTTGCTCTCTGAAACAGATCTTTAAAAAGATAGTATTTTACATCTTGTCGTGTATTGCTTTTATTGTTTGTTGAATTTCAAGTGCCATATCTGTGTCCACAACAGCATAATAGGGAAGCAGCAGAAAATCAGACTGAAATTTAGAGAGGTGAAGAGAATTATTACCTACTACCTATATAGGGTAGGGCACATTAACAATAAACCTAAGATGAAAACATAAGTTAAGACTCCAGTGAAGACATCCCTTAAGTATGAAATGCAGTGGTCTGTGTAGAGCTTTTAAGTGATCTATTGCCACTGTCACTTCACCACAGTGATCAAGAAAAATACAGAAAATACAAACTCCAGGATAAACACCTTCCTTTCCTCCACTCTTTTTTTTTCTGCCAGAGGCTTTATCAGGTTGTACAAAATTGTATCCATAAAATGGTTTGGTCTGTTGAGTAATATTATAACTGTTTGAATTATCAAAGGAAGTGAAAAGTCACCAAAATAAACACATTTAGTCTGCTAATTTTACTTGCTGTTTCTGAAGTGACATAATACAGCTTCTTTTTAAAGCTTTCTTGAAAAAACAGGAATTTCCTGTGTTTATTTTGTCTTCTTATTTCAGAAAAGTTTCTGATTTGTGGCAGCAGATGTGATCTATACGATAGAAAGTTTTTTACCAACAAGGGGTTTCTGTTGATACGATCAATGGAGAAATAAAGTATTTTGAGTATTACTGCCTTCATAGATTTTTAAAGAAATATTATCATGAGCCTTTCAAATGATTGTCATTCAGTGGTTTTAAAAAAAGCATAATCTCAACATTTAATTAGCAGAACCATTATGTAACAACTTACAATCTACTTTATGACTTAAACTTGATCCATTTTATTCTGCTGAACATAATGCATACTCATATGGTGTCTGTTATCTTGCTACAACTGTGACAATCTGTAGTAGGACTTTATGTTTTTAAATTACAAGAGCAGTGAGAATAGAACTTTTACGTGCTCATCTTACTGAAAAACAGGATTTAATGGACAGCAAGGAAGCCAAGCGGACTAGATTGTAAGACATAATTCAGTGTGCTGTTTTTTTTTTTACTGCTTTAAGTCAGAACATGCATATTTATAAATGAAACAGTTGTATTTTTTTAAAATGGGCCTTTGGCCAGGGAGTACAGCCATCCTCTGGTAAAAAGACAAACTTTAAGCTGCAACAATCAACCTGCAAGCAATGGGGAGAAAGTAGGGGAACATAGATATAAAAACCTCTGTCAAGTTGTCAAGCTGCATGAGTTTGCTAAAAGCAAAAACCTTTCCATCCGTCTCTTAAAAAGATGCATTCTATCTTTTCCTAGTCTATGGTATGTAAACCCTAACAATGCTGAGTGAGGACAAAAAACCAGTAGATTACTCATATTTAGCACACCCAGTTCTATGACATAAGGAGGACTATGTTTGCACCATGGCTAAGACAGTCCCACCACGCTAGTTCCATCTCTTTGCTTTACTTACACACTCACTGAACACAGAGCTTCAATTGTAATTCTCAAGTTTCTGAACTAGTCTATTTTTTCCCCCCAAATTCATATGAACTTGAAAGAGAAAACACAATCTGATAAATTTGAAAAAGGTAAAATGAATGCATAAAACTTTCCTGTGCTTATTTGCCACTAGCAAGAAACCAGAAATAGAGATTCTGCACACAACACTCCTGCAGCACTCCAATTCCCACAATAAATTCCATATTTTGTTCCCTTTTCCACTTATAAAGTTACAGTTAATTTGAGTGTCACCTACCACTCAAGCAAAACCAAACTTCTCATTTATTACAAGGCTCAAACAACCATCCACAGACACCTGAAACACCCAGGCAGGTGAGCTCTCATTAAACCAGTGACACACATTTAGGAAGTACAGCAGTGCTGACAGGTTTACAGTACATAAAGCCCACATTCATCACATAAAGCCTGCCAGGAAAATGGGTTCAAATTCTAACAATATAATCCTTGGGGAGAAAGATTCTCCCTTCATATGAAAACTACTTCAAATGCCTATGGTTTCTATGATGGTTAAATATAGAGCATAATTTACTTCACACATAGTTTGGCTCCCTGCATTTTTAATAGACTCATTGCCAGTTACTGACCATTTTTGCTGGGAAGTTCACTCTGCTCTATCTGGAGAAAATGTGAGCAAATCATGCCTGGAATTATTTGTTACCATCATGACTCTACAGAGTCAAATTGTCTTCTCCACAAGTTTTCTGTGGCAATCTGTTTTCCCCCAGCTTTGCAACCTCTCAGAGAAGTACTCAAAACTTACATGTGTCCTGTGAGACTCCCACCCATGGATGGGCAGGCTTTATCAAACCAGGCACCAGCACCAACTCCACATTTCTACTTTCAAATAGGAAAAAGAAAGGAAAATGGAGAAAGTAAGGAGGAGGGGGGAAAGGATGAAAATAGAATGGCATTTTTCTCCCAGCCACATAAAATTGCAAAACAGATAACTGACATGGGGAACTGGTCTTGGAACACACTGCTTTCACACAAAGGCAGCAGATTCAGAACTAACTCAAACATAGTTTGGCCATGAAAGCTTTACAGGTCTTCAGACACCAATATATTTCGCAAAGTTTTGTGCAAACACCCCAGTGTGCTTCAGTTCACTTGAAATCTGCCATACCATAACCCGAGGAAAATCCTACCCACAGGAAAAAAACACCAAAACAAACAAAATCCTCAAAAAATAAGAAATATGCACACATTAGGACTTCAAAACAAAGCAAAAATTTGAACTACAACAAACAAAAACCAGTAGTGATGGTGGTTGAATGTCTGGTGAAATATGGGAGCCGGAGGGATTTGTACTTTAAAGAGAAGCTAACACTGCACATTATTTTCTAATAGCTCCTGGTTCAAGACTCATGCTGTACCTCTGTTTTAAATACCAACCATCTGTACTAAACTCAAAGATACACAGTTTTGATACATTCTAAGATACAGAGAAAAGTGAATTATGTAACTACTGGTCACCAGCTCAATGTCCTTTCTGTATTATAAAGAAACACAAGGTTATTTCATCACTGGAACAGTAGCCCAACTAACATTTTGATTGGTGATGCAACGAAGGAAAGCATTTTCTGCAGTCATATTAAAAAATATTAAATCAGATACCTTCAAAACACCTTTTAAAACCTGCTGTGTCTTAATTTACATTTGCAAGGGTTAAGAGAAAGAAATACTAAGGGTTCTGGTATACTTCAGACTACTACTGGCATAAACAGGGATTGTTCCTGCCTATTTGCTTATTAGTCTAAAAGTCGTTCAACTTTCAGGGTGGAGGTGGGAGAAAGAGGAATCCTACCTCTGCAAAACCTATGGACTCAGACTAAAAATAAACCCATTTCTCCCTTTTCCCTGAAACCCTCTTCTGCATTTGTTTGTTTGTTCTGGATTATATCAGTCCCTTTTTCATGCTGGTGAATCATGCCTCTGTCACAGCTGATTCCATTTATCTATCCTGGGAGAAAACAAAAGCTAAAAATAACCCTTTTGGGGTTTATGCTGGGCTTTGCATGAGAAGGGACTGAATATGTTCATTCCAAGCTTGTGTGTCAATGTTTTGCTTTATCTTTGCCAGGGTTGATTTAACTAGTACCACGTTAGAAAAAGAAAAAAAAAAAATAAAGCCTTTTGCTGTCCATAAAATTCCAAGTTGGCTAAAATTTAATAACATCTGCAGCAAATGAAAGAGAAAACTTACTTACATCCAAGTTATTTTATTTGCAAGTGGGGGCTTTTCTCCCAAAAACACTTTGCCATTTCTTGTAATGAACAACAATATACAGGTTCTGTCAGGCTGCAGTATTTGTGCTTAAAATGCTTTTTTCTACTTTGACAAACTCTGTGTAAAAATATTCACTGAATTTAAAATATTATTGCAACCAACAACAAGACTCAAAGTGAAAGGCGTTTTGTCTGGGTTAGGCTTGAAATCTTGCAGGAATGTTTATTTCTGTGATCTCCAGTTCTTTTTTCTCCCATGTATGTTAGCCATATCTGACCAGCTCACTTTGAATAGGACCAGGAAAAGCAGTTCAATGTCTTATTCCACAAAGTGCAGTGGAAGTTCTACTTCTGGGCAGTGGGAAGTTCTGGACTAAGTCTAATATTGATGCAGAGCAGAAGTTAAGGTCAGTATTGCATTGCACTAATGTCACCCATTTAATTCTAGCCATAAAAATAAGATGCTAAATATTGGGTTACCTGCTTATGCAGCAACTGGGTTGAAGATACTTTCAGAAGAACTCAGATTTTGAGAAGCCTCTCAGCACCTGACATGATTTAGGCTGAGCACTTCAGGCTATTTTCTCTACAGGCAGGTACCTGAAAAGTCAGGCTCTTGAAAAACCAAGCTCAGTTTTTAGACTAAAAAATATATACGTTCAAAAGAAACACACGTTGCATGAACCAAGAAAGGTATTTTTCTACCCCATCCTAGAGAAACTGGTGGTTAAAGTAAGAAGAACAAGGAACTTTTACAATATCAAGTCACAGTTGCTGGCCAGCTTGCTGCAAAATAGAAAGGAAGCATCAGCATTACTGAAAATAAAAAAAAAAATCTATATATTTTTAAACATATTTGGGGAATGCAGTAAAAAGATGTAACATTAAAAAAAAGGTGCTACATTTAAAATGACAGTCTAATTTTCTTTTTCAAAGCTTAACAAGATTAGTGACTGTAACATACATGGTCACTTGCCAAGAACAAGCAGTTAAGCTCTAAAGAGTCCACCAAGGAACACAGATTGCCTTGCACTAAAAGTCCATAGGTAAGAGGTCTGTCTTCAGGAATCAT
>WEIV01017852.1:1051-59790 GCA_013390005.1 Calyptomena viridis | reverse complement strand
TGAAGATTATAGCTCAGTTATAATACTACTGAAAGAAGACAGGTTTGTTTTCCCTCTATTTCCAGATCTTTCAAAACAATGAAGAAAAAGTTACAGACAATAAACAACAGCAAAGCAAAGATACCAGCTTAGACCTTAGGAAACAGTCCTGGGGTGGCAACACTCAAAAATTCTACAAATGAAATCTTGAGAGCTCTCTGAATACATCTAAAGGCAAGTCATGAAGCATGAAAGCATTTCTGAAAACAACACTCATCAAATAAAAAGAAGTTACTTCTGTAAGTGACTTGGCAAAACAGCCCATGATATCACCACATTCCAGGCTTCTTAGACTGACTGGGCTGGAAGCATTTAAGTTCATGAACTCCAGTCTCTCCAAGCCACTCCTAGAACAGTTATCCTAACTGCGACCACATTGTGCTTTTCAAAATGTTCCAAAGCTAACCTTGAAGTGAACGTGTGCTTCTTCTTGAGAAGGAATAGCCTGTTCTTCCTGCCATCCCCCAGGAACACAATTGCTCTGTTCTGTCTTGCAATACATGAAGGAGCAGCTTTTCCAGAGTTGCACCAGACATGGATATAGTGGGGATGCAGCAATTACAGCTTCACTGAGGGGTAGTAGTTCAGCTGCAAGCCATCACATATTCAAGATCAAAATGAATAGCAGAGGAAAAGGAGGAACAAAGTGTTACCTTGTCAAGAAAACAGAAGCAAAACATTGATAAAATATCTAATTTTATGAGCATACCCAAGTCACTTGCATTTACAAGGCAAGTACATTTAAAGTGTACTTGTTTAGCAACAAAACCCCCCCAATATGCCACTTTCTATACTCTTTTTTCTTGGGTGAAGAATTTGCTGTTGCATCACCTAATAAAGCTAGGCAAAATATGATCTCACTGACTTTCCTCTTGTGAATCGTTTACATCATTTTTACTTCCAAAAGCCTAGTTAAGTTAAAAAGGCTGATACTCAGGAGTTTTCTTTCAAAATAGTCATACCTGATCTGCAAGTTCTTTGGGCTTAATGTGACTATTTTCCTGCCAGTTTTCAGCACACACCCATATTTTAGCTGGAGAACTTTTACAGAAGCTCTGTGGAGGAGGAATAGGATAGGTATCCATCCAGAGTTCAGGATTTGGAACTAACACAGCAAGTTGTACCACAGTCATCACATCAGAAACAACTCTCTAATACTAACATTGTCTTCAGTTTTCAAAATTAAAAATGTGTCTATGGACATTCACACAACAGAAGTGAAAATAAAGCCTGACACAGTGACATGTGTCCATGCCAACAACTATCTGCAGATATGGGAAGTGCACAATGCAATCAGTAAACACACAATTCTCCCCTCTTGCCAGAGGAAACAGGTCATAGCCAGTGCAACATGATGCCATTAAAAAACCCAAATAACTCTTTCATCCCTGGAGAGAGACATAGCTGGGGCTGGAACATTTACTACTGCTGAGGTACAGTAGGAAGTTCAGAAGGAAAAGAGAAGGTTTTATTTCTACNAAATATCTGTTTACTGCAAGAGTAATGGGTCCTTCTTCCACTCCTGAAATCACCAGCATCCAAAAAACAAATGGTTATACAGCAGCCTCTATCATAGTGGGAAGCAGCTGGCAAAATAAAGTAGGTAACAGGGCCAAGGTGGCAATCCAAGTGGGCTGTGAAAAACTACGAAACTGCCCAGATTTTAAGATCTAAAAAAACTGTGGCAAAGCAAAAAACTCCATTTTAAAGCTGCATAGAAAATAAAACAGGAATCCCAGAAGAAAGTTAATACTTTCTGAGGCAGGACTGAAGTTGTCTTGGAAAACAGTTTCTCTCTTACTAGTGCTTAAAAGGAGAGGGGTGGGGAAAGAGGGATGTTTTAAGGCTAAGAAATATGTGGATTACTTCTTGTCAGTCAGTGCATTGTGGAATGGGTCTTTTTCCTAATCTCTGCCCCTTCCCCTGCACACATACTATTCCTTAGTCTAAATTCCTTGTCCAGTCAATCCTGGCACACCCCTATTTGTTCTCTCTCTTTGAACCGTGTTTCCATTTTGAGCCAATGTCCGACTTAACATTCCACAAACGAAACTCTCATTGTGATTTTTTTCTCTTTAAAAGACCATAGCTGGTGGAGTTATAAAATGGTCCTATTCTCAAATACAGATATACCTGATGCAGGATACTGCAGCTGAATCTATTGTTTTGTTCCTCCTTTGTCTCCCACTCCCCCTATGGATATAAAGGTATTTCCCTTAAAGTGTGCACTGTACTTACACATCTGCTGATGCTTAAGTGAGAATACATCAAGATGCTTTGGGATGTAAGCTTCAAAAGCAACTGCTTATTTTCATGTTACTATCCTTAAACAGAACTTTGTAAATGAGGAATAGGAAAATATATCAAATATCAGTTCACAACCTTAGTATGTCATCATGGTAGCATCCATTAATCAGTGTATTGTGACCTACAGATATAAACAAATAGAAGTCTGACCATATCACTGAGGTGCTCATATAAAGTGAAAGAAGAGAGCCAGGAGAAGTTCAGAGTTAACGCCACAAACCTTGAAATTCCACATGGAAAAAATTTCATCTTTATTATATTCTCAAAGTAAAGAATTGCTGTGAAACCACAACCGTGAAAGTAAGAAACAGTCAGGATTTCCGTAACCTATCAATGAGATAATGTAGAAAAGAGCTTGTGAAAAAAAGTCAATCACTTGGTGAGAAACAGAGGGATCTACTCACAACTTTAAGAGTCTTGATGGCAGGTTGTTGGTTTAAATAGTGCTTCTACTTCTTAATAATTTTTTTCTTTTAACAACTACATCAAAATTCCCAACCTTTTGCTGCCCTAAGTTACTCCAAGGGCTTTTGGAGACTTCCCAACAAGACAGCTCTTTTGCCTATAGGAACTAGTTTTCTTGATCCACACCCTTCACAAAAGTAGACTTAGAGGAAGATTCAAGCATCATGTTTTCTTCTGAAGGATAAAAAGGAGATGAGAAGACTTTTTCTGATTCACCCTTATGCGAATTCTGCAAGAAAACTGTGTGAATTAAAAAAAACCCCCGTCACTTCCCCAACCCCCCCAGAAAAGGCAGAACTGTGGCTTTTTATTAGTCTTTGTCCAAAGAAGCCTACCTTTCAATGCTCTCTGCAATAACCCATCTGCATTTTCACTCCCTATTCATTTTGTCTACTGAGAACCAACAGAATTTTCTTATAGAGCTCTTTTGCTACCAGTTATTAACCAGCTGGTTTCTAACCAGGTCATTTTACTCCCTTCTCTATTCTCATTTTAGTCCTCTTGCATGTTTCTTAATTCAGTTCTAAAAAAAAGTAGCAATATTACAAAGTATTTGGAAGCTACACCGTCCTGTCTTTTATTTAAACAGTTACCATTGTGAATTAAAAATTCCATAGGAAGAGTAAGGTTCTGCTCCAAAGGCAGTTTGTGTTAGCCACCTTCCTTTGCAAAGGTAAAAAAAATCAGATTTAGCTGAACAACCATTTGCACACATGACTGGTAAGAAAGTGCTTGTTTGTGTTTTTTTCAGAAGTATTATTTTTTGAAAAGTAATTTTGCATCTGAAAACCTCAGAATAGTTTCAGCAATTTCATTGTAACTCATACATCCACTCCACTTTCATGAATGAGTAAAAAGAAGCAGAGACTCAACTTCAAAACCTTGGAATAACCAAGCTCAGGACAACATTAAGTGAAGATTAGAAAGTAAGTCTCTTTTACAAGTGCTAAAGAAATTGCTATATTTTTAAAAGTATTTCACATGATCATACTGCAGGGTTTGTCTGAGTGAGCAGTCAGTTTGGACATAAGTGGAATAGAGAACAACCACTGTGACAGACTGCAAGAATTGACGTTGTTCCTTTAGCATTATAAGGTAAGTACATACTATAGCTAAAAATTTCACTAATTGGCTTAGGTTTTTACTTCCAGGAACTTAAAGAACTAAGCAAAGATACAGAATGCCTATAGAGCATTTCAAGGCAGGAGGGACCCCCATAGACTCAAATTTTCCTTCAGGTGGTCACGTGTTCCTTTAGTTCACAAAGTTCACATCTCATTTTTGTTGGCAAATCAACAACCAAATTCTACCCTTCTAATGTAATTCATTTGAAATTTTGCCAGTGCATTAAAGCCATTTTTCCCCAAAAGAAAACACATCACCAGCATCATTTACTACTCCCCCTTAAAAATACTTTCAGCACAACATTACATGCATACTTTTGATAAATGCTTTTGGAAAACAACATTCTCTGTAGCAGTTAGACAATAAAAGGTTTACTGTTTTAAACATGTGCTACTGACTAAGTACAGACATCAACAAGATCTTTAAGATAAATGTTCATTTCTTTTCTTTATATACAGTAATTTTTTTATGATTATAGGTACAAGTCTGGATACACCCAGTCACCTAAGCCTTGTAACTCTAAGCACCCCAAAGTTCCTCAATATAGTGCTTCAAAGTTCTCTTGACTGTGACCTGCAAACAGAAAAATAGAAAACCTTTATAACAGTGTTTTATGCCAGTTTCCTTCTTTTCTTGTTTCAAACTAACAATTCCTTTAGAAAGCAAGGTTAAATTTTGGCTATGTCAAACATTTTTGTAGATGATTGACTTCAAGGAACATAACAAAAGTCAGGTGATTAAAGTTAAAAAATAAAATTGTAACAGTCCTATAGTTATTATCAGTAGCAGAAAAATTTTTACCATCCTTTGCTGAACAAGAAATCCCTTTCACTTTACTCCATAGATATTTTGCAAGATGGCATGTGTAAAGAGGAATAAAAAGGGGATTTTACAGAAAACGCAGGTTGACAGAACATTACAACAAACATAGCAAGAATTACATGGCTAAGTAGTGATCAAGCACTGTGTTTATGTATCCATAATCATACGAAGGAAATGAAAATTAGGTCTGTCAGTTTGTTATTCAAAACTAAGAGGAGAATTTCAGGACAAGGAAGACTAAACTTGACTATCAGAATCTCTCACGGGCAGAAAAATATATGTTCACAGATCTATTCAGTCTCACTGAGGATTACAAAATGCATACAACTCCAATAATATCAAGAAGTAACTACACGACCCAAAACCTCTTTCCCATTTATGATTTGGGTTTTGTGGACTGCATTTGTACAAAAGATGTCCTTCCACAGGTTGCTGTGCAGTATTCCCAATCCCTTAGCACTGCAAGTCCTCTTTGGAGTCAGACTTTTGCAGCTGGTACAGGAAAGCACACAACCCTCAGATGCTGCCTAATAACAACTGCAACCAGACAGCTCATGGACTGCAGCTCAGTCACTCAGCACAGGCTCTTGTGTTTACAACCCATTTAAATAATTTGGGTTGAGAACCTGCACAGACAAGTTAATCCACTGTGCTGAGAATGATCCAACCTAATATTCCATGTCAGAGTTCCTCAGATTTCTCCTTGCTTCCATGGGCTTCCATCGCTGGCTTTGGAAGCACGACTACAGATTTCACCTGCCACAGCACAGCTGGTTGTTAGTCCACAACAGGCCAGCTGTGTTTAATTAAAAAAACTCAAATGAGAACTAAGTGTAAACCAAAAGACCTTGAACTTAAATTGCTTCCTTCGCTTTCCAACCTGCCAGATAAAATACGGCATTTTAAAACAGGTTGATAAGGAAGCCATGGCCATGACAGTGGAGAATATTTCTTAAATAAAGATGAAGTCACCCACTGAAACTCTATTTCTTTGTTACCAAACAACAACATTGAAAACAACGAAGAAGCTTCTCCCTTATCCCAGGAGAAGCATAACTGTTGTCAAACTGATACTTGCACTAACCTTGCTCAAGCAAGAAGAAGAAAACCATGTGGACAAGAAGCAGTGAGGGGAATGGCGATGTCTTGAATAGCAAGTTCTACAATGACCTCATGCCTCTTCTATTTGTGAAAGAGATAAGCACTTTCTGAACAAGCAAGGGGCAAAGATAAGACTAAATAACCTTGATCACAGCTCCAGCCCTTCGTTAGCTCCTGTGTTCAAGCATCACAACACTGAAACTAGAGATTTTGCAAATGTTCATTACTAGTGCTCAAAATGATATAACTTAAACAAAAAAAGAGGATGACTTTGTGATACTATGAGGATATTGTTTTCATAGTTGCTATAATTTTATTATGTAATACCTAGCTGAGATAAAGACTGAATAGGTAAGGTAAGGGCATATATTTTGGTTTTGTTATTTCCAATTTAGTTACAGAAGTCAGAGATATCAGCTGTGGCAAAGTCTTTAATCCAAAGATCAAAAATAAGAGTCATGTTTTGAGCACTATTTACAAAATGCTTATGAATATGCCAAAATAATTTTTTAAAAAAATATTTACCTTCATCTGTAGGACATTCGTTTCTCACATCAAATAAACCAACTAGTAAAATCTACTAAACCATGGCTAGGAGTTTATCTATTGAAGGTGAAGAAAACTGCCCTTGTGAACAAACATTTAAATTTTATTTTATCCTGGGCCACCCACAGTGTGTTTACTCATCACCCACACAGACTTGCTGTAAAGTAAGCAGGAGGGTAATTCTGACTTAATTTTCAGGGTTTAATACTATGCATGAGTGATAAAATTGAATTTAGACTGAGTGCATTTACAGAGGTTCAAGCACCAAGATGGTTAAGAGATTACACAACTGGGCAAACAAACAACAAAAGACATCTAAAAAGGTGTAATGTACTATCATAGAAGAGACCTCTAAGACAGTCACAGACTGTTTCACAGAAATCCAATAGTTACCTACATGATTATGTCCCTAAATCTATGTTTAATCAAGTACATCCAGGCCTGACTGCTCATGGTAGCCAGTGAGTAAATTTGCAGAGAATGGGAATACTCCCTGCATCCTGGTTTATCAATTACATCCGGACAGCAACTGGGAGTTGCTGGGAGGTTGTTCCAAAGATGCGTTGATCATGAAAGATAAAAAGATTTCTCTCCCAAGTTTTCCAGATGCAAAACATTCTTCCTGGGAGAAGTGTAAGGCCATCTGAGGACACAAACTCAGATTCTTGACTAGCTAGATAGACAAAACTCAAGTGTTTGAAGAAAAGTCAGAATCCAGTCAAGGCTTCTCAGCTGAGCAAGCAAAATCAAATTTGTTGTCCAGGGTTTTCTTTTCAGACATGCACATGCACACTGCCCCATCCCACAAAGAAGAGGAGAAACTGCAAGGATTAGTGAGATGTTATGATACTTATGGATGATGAGAGGAGCCAGAGCAAACTCTGAAGTCATCATCAAGATGTGCAAGGGAGGTCTGGCTAAGTGTGAGGGTCCCTTTAGCCTTCACCCAGACCGCTGCTCTTTCTTCCACATCTGTTCAGGCACCTCCTGTCCACCTCTCTACCACAGACAACAGGACCTGCACCCACCACCCGACACTGCACCCAATCCATCCCCCATCCCAAGGAACAGACATTAGTCCTGTGCCTTCACTGTTGCAGGGGGAAAAGAACAAAGAGGAGAAGATGACACTGACTCAGCCCAGTCCTGATGCTTAGACAAAGTCTGAATCACAAAGCAATCCTCCCTCACTGACAGCAGCAGTGCTGTACAGTAATACCAGGGACAATCAGCTTAATAAATTGTATTTTATTTAGAGCTGACCTTGGATTTCCCTGTAAGAAGGGACAAACAAAGGACTTGCACTCAAAACCCTCAAGGTATCACAGTAGTTTCTTGGCTAGCAAGTTCTCCTTTCCCAATGCTTGTTAAACACTAACAAAGCTCATTTTCTAAATTAAAATTTAATCAGAGCTTGGCAGGTGGATGAGATTAATAGAAGCCTTTCACTGAAAGTCATACATATGAGATTATGCATACAAATCAAATTGAAACTTTCCCTACATTAAAAATAACTTGATCAAACCACCAAATTAATTCTTTGTCAAGATGAGAAAAAATGTGAACTTCCACAACAACAAAATTCTGAGATAAAGCATCAAATGTATAACAGCAGCCACAAGAGAACTAAATACAGGAAGAATACATGCTTTGTTTATCTCAAATGCCTGGTGAATGCTGCAAGTTGCACACATTTCAGCCCGGAAGTAATTTTTTTCTTTTAATAACAAAATAGCCAAATAACCTCTAGTTTACATTGTATTATTGGATTTGGATTACTACAGGGACAAGTCACAGAACCCACTGGAGGGGATCCTTCAGTAGCAACTGCTGAAGTAAGAGAAATCAGCATAAGAACAGCTTTATTAACTTTGAGCTCTGTTTTCAAACATATACTCATACTAATGAGCCCCACACATACTGTAGACAGCTGACTAAATAAAAAAGACCATCAAGATTATCTATTCTTGCCAGTCCTGGGGTGTAGGCAGCCTAACTAACGTAAACCAGAGCAGATAAGTATCAGCAACTTATGAAAAATGCCATTACAGCATGCTAGAAGCAAAACAGCCATGTGCACTGAGAGGAACAGAACCCAATATAGCGTGCAATGACTGTAAGCTTCAGTGCCCACATACTAAGCTTTCTGTACTGTAATGGTCTGATAAATTCATTTTGACCCAGAGACCAGAGATAAATTGTCTTAGCAATACAAACAAACAGCTAAGCAATTAGGGCAAAGTTTTTTGAGAACATAGTGATAACATCTAGAAGCATTGTTGGGTGATGGGGAAAAGCAGCCCTGGAGATAGGGGGTTTAATCTGAAGTAAAAGAGGGAGTATAATTGCTTCTCCAAATTACAGTGCACTAAAAGGAAAAGCAGACAAGCAACTGGCACTGGTATTTGTCTGGCATCTGTTTCAGTGTATCCAACCAAAATATTCTGAAAAGTAACTTTCATTGTCCCATTTGGAGTTCATCAAGTTTTGCCTATAAAAAGATTTTTACACATGCAGCTGTGAAAGTGTCAGGGCTGAGAAATCCATAAGGAAACCACCAGGTTTTAAAAAATTGCCATCACTTAAATTCCCTTAAAGTAACTTATTTTAATAAAACTTTCAAGCACAGAGGTTAATGCAGTAGCCAAATGACCAAAGCAACAATTATATCTACCAGCCCTATTTAGAGGGTCAGGCACAAAAACATATTGCAATGCAGAATGTGGGATGCAACAATGACTATTTCCTCCCAAGCACAGAAATAGTAGTTAGTATTTAACCCAAACTGTATGTATGGATTTATCAATGACTACTTGGCTGTTGCTTTAAATCCACATAATTATATGTTAATATATATCAGAATATATATATATACACATACATTAATACAAGAGAAATATCAGGACTAGAATACTTCCTTCCGTTTGGGTAGAGTTTATATCTGCCATATGCAGATATAAAGTGATCTTTCAAACTAATACTATCTTGTGTTGTTGTGAACATCTTGTACACTAAAATAGTGGTATTAGATGGAGATGCCTGCACATTGCAAAATATCTATATTTGATCTTAGAGGAAAAAATGCAACATGGAAGAGAAATTCACACTGTACTTTTACTGCAGTTGAATGACCAGTGGTCTCAGTGTGCACTGAAGAAAGAAAATTGGTATTGCTTTTAAACATACAGTGAAATGAAGATGCCGATGGCAATTTTTTACTAAAAAACTTATTTTTCACTTGTAAAATTTTCCTTTCAAGGGTATTAAAAAAAAGACATAACTCAAACATTAATGAGAGATGTTTTTGGAGCTGACATAAATGAACCACAGTCCCATATAACAGAAGCAGCTCCAATAACTTGGCCATATCATCTGAACCTCAATGGCATTTAATGCATTGAAAGAAGTACGTCTTCCTTCATCGTGCACTATGTTGTAGCATATAAAAGTCTATAAAAGCCACTTCAATTAAAGGAAAAATTATTTACATTTCAATAAGGAAAAGCACTTTGAAAGTCATTACAGAATATGACTGTACGGAGATTAGCAAAGAAAGCAAGACTACAGTAACCCTCAGTAAACATCAAATTAATACTTAAAAAATACAAAACAAAGTCCTCATTCTTTTATGTTAGGGTAAATGGACAGAAATAAATTAGAATTCCACCTTTTTATTTGTTTGTTTAAACTCCACTCTGAAACATCATAATCAAACCATGCCATTTTAATTTGTGATTATATATTCTTTTACAGGTTACTTTAAAAGTGTCAAAAGACATTTTTATAATATTGTTACTATGAAATACCAAAGAAACCACCCATAAATAGCATTCCCTAACCACATAACTGCAATCACTTCCCCCCCCCTTTTCTTCCTCTAATCCACTCATCCCAATCTGTCAAATAGCCACACTCAGCTCCCTTAACTTTCCACTTGCAGTTTCTGTGTTTTTTCCTGCTTGACACTGCCCCAGAAATAATGTCTGTAGGAGCAACACATTAGACAGCCACATCACTTCTCAACGTAGAATACAGAGACTGAAAATCACTCAACTGGAAGGCAAGATTCTGTCTTGCAAGGATGTGCTGTCAACGCTGTGCCCAGAGGGCATCAGGATAATGCTCAGGTATCACCAAGGTAAAATTCAAACCCTCTGCCTTGGAAAGAATGGTAGGTTTTTGTCCTAGCTTTGTGACTTTCTGTCACAGGAACAGCCCAGGGAAGCAACTGCAGAAGGAAAACGGAAAGACAACTGGTATATGCAATTTCTGAAGTATTTTTTGTGTTGAATGCTACCAATACAAAATACACACTGTGGTTCATGGATGGAACTCGACCAGATCAGGAATGGCCTACATGCTTTAGTTGCAGACACCACAAAGTTCTCTCCTTGTGCTTTTTCTCTCTCTCAATAAGTTTTACATAAACAGACACAACAAATGAAACAAAGTACCTTCAACTAGAAGAATACAGGTATAGGCATGATTCAGCCACACCAAATTTAGTCTCGCAGAAGAAGTGCTAAAGTTGAAATTATTGAGAAACCACAAGAGCAAGGCTAAAAGAAAACATGCATGTTTATTTCTTCACATGCGTGTTTATTTCTTCATATGCCATGGTAAAGGACAAAGTTGCACTTCTCTGTGTATGGCAATCATCATGGTTTTTCCCCACCAAGCTTTTTATCCTCCCCTCCCCAAAACACAAGTATCACATTTGGCATTTTATCTCTGTCTATCCATGACATACTGAAGTGATCTGATATGAAGGGTTGTACTTCATCTTCAGCAAAGAACATATTTTAACGTGATGTTTTTCTAAACTTTCACCACAGATTCATATAGAGGCACATAAGATAGTAACTGTCAAGTGTCATGGAGCGTGACAATTATTAAGTGAATTATAGTAATTAAAACTTTAACTGAAAACCTCAACAAATTATGAAGTCCAAACAAAGACTTTATAACATGATTCCTCCTTTTACCATCTTGCTCCTCACACACAGACAAGAGGTGCCAATACTGAAGACTAGGAATCCAGTCTAGCTCTCTGCACTCTTTTCAATAACAAATGAAGGAGTTGCCTTATTTCCATCATCTGACTTGCTACTGAAATAAGTAGTTTCTGTGTAAAACAAAGCCACAAAAATGGGTCTTTCACTATGATCTGGAAACAGATACATCCTTTATAAACTATTTCTTACACAAGACATAATTATAGCCAGGTATCCCAGAGTCATCTCACCCCCTTTCATGAAAAATTCTACCCATACTCTAAAATATTCTCTGAAATTATTAGAAAACTCATTAAGGTTCACTATATGAAATGCTTTGTAGAAGCCTGTTTCCAAAGCAACCTTTTATTTCAGACTTTTCCATCATATCTGGACATTTTTCTGCCTAGAGGCTCACATGATATACACGCTTAGTTATATTTTGACAGCCTTTAGTGGTTTGTTACAATAGTCTGTTTTTGAGAAAAAAAAAATAACCACAATACCAAGCTGAGCCTTTGGGGGTTGGTTAAGTTTCTCATTAAACTGATGTTTAAGCATACATAGGGATTTTCCTTAGTGTGGCACCTTGCCAGTTTAACACAGGGAAAATTCAGATGCATATAAATTAAGTTTATTAGCAAGTTTGTTGAAATGACAAATCGGGTTTTGAAAACTGAAACAGGAGTTTCTGCATCTCACTGCGTTATAGGGCAGTGCCCTCCACTGGTCAAATGTCCTCACTTAAAGATAAGACCAAAAATTCACTGTAAAGTTACTCTTCAGACTAAAAACAAAAAAATACCTCCAACCCCCCTCAGAATCAGTGTCAAATTCTTATAAAAAGTTAGTGCATAATGGCACCAATTTATACTCATGCCAGCCTTCCTTTCATATTACACGGTAATAAAAATACTTTGGGTGCTGAAATAAATCCTAAAGCAGCCTTTTTAGAGAGTTCGAAATTAGAAGTGACAATACAAAACCAGGTAGTACTAAAAAGTGTAACTGTAACTTAACACAAGGCCTTATAATGGTAAAAAGCACAGAACCAGATTAGCAGTTACTACTGTTAAATTTTCACTATTTCACCTTTTCTACTGTTCAGAAATGACAGACCCCTGTGTAAATTTATTTTTTTAGCAATTAATAATGTTTATGAGTGCAGCAGACACAACTAGTTGCATCAGTAATACCCATTCAAAAATTAAGAACAGTATTTTAAAATAATCCACGAACACATGTAAAAGGACAACAGGTCATACTGATCCGCTTGATAATTAAGGGCACAATTTTAGTGATAAAAATGTTATTAATGAGTTTATAGTAGATTCAATTAGCCTACACAAGATTGTTATCTAACTACTAGATCTAATAACATTCAGTGTGATAGATTTGCTGGTGATAAAGTGAACTGTTTCTTTAATAAGACTAAAAGCAATAAGCTATAGGAGGAAGTTATGACAAAAATACAAAGATAAATGAAGCTTTCAGAGAGAGACCAAAACCACAGAAATATTGAAAATAGACTTTGTGTTAAGAGTTGCACACTTAGATTTCCAATCAAAGAAGGAAGAAAAATATTTTTCAGTCCCTGATAAAACCTTCAGTACCATTTACACATGGAGGGAACAACTAGAAGGCTGAAATAAAGTTGAAATTTGGATTTAATGTTCCTTTTTTGAAGTGCTGAACAATATTTTATGAAGGGGCACACAGCATCATTTTCTCTGAGCGCATTTAATGTAAGCTTTAAGACTCAGCCTACATTTTACCATTTTTTCCATTCACTTTGTATAAAATTTCTGAAGGAAACTAGTAATTTTTCATATCTGCCAATACCATGAATAACTACTTCCACTAGGAAAAAAACCTACCAAAAACCCCCAACAAAAACCCAGTACTGTTCATAAACTTGTTTTTAATGAGAATAGCTAGATTCCAAGTCTAATTACGAAGCAACTTCCTTAGAACATAGCTACATGGATTACTACCAGTGGTGGGATTTTCCACTCCAGCGAACAGCAGAGCTAAAGGTACCCCCTCAGCCTCTGCAGAACCCAGTTCTAGTGAAGTGGGGAGCAGCTTTTTTGCTCTGTCCCTCCAGGCAACCTGGAGCAAGCACCAACAGACAAACGATAACTCCCCTTGCTTCACAAGGCCTGAATTCTCCCCGAAGGTCCTGGTCCTCACTGAAGTTTTATTTGTGATAGCCCTTTTGTGTCAGGATTCACCACTGGTTACACAGAGCAAGGCATTCAATCATCCTCATGCCCAGAGTCTGTTTCCCCCACCAGAAGCAAGTGCTTTGAGGCTTGTTTTGCAGCCTTACCTCAGATCTATATTTTCACCCCTCCTCAGGGTTCATTTGACTGTTTAATAATCACATACAAATGTTGGGTTGTTTTGCTAATCATTTTGCAGATAAGATCTCCCTCATGCAATCCAAGTGCCATTTTTGTACTATGAGTTTGAAAGGAAAAAACTGGAGGTGGGAACAGTAGATATCAGGTTGCCTCCCCATTCACATCTCCATGCTTCTATTTCACCATTTTAAAACCTTAAGTTGAAGCAGTGAGCCATTTTCACAGCCACCTTACACATATTGATGTACTTCTGTTGCAGTCCTATGTATTAAAACTTTCTAAACTTCTGCATAGAACCATTTTAGTCAGAATTGCATTAAACCCACACAACGTGACTACTGTGGGTAGAGCCTCAGAGAGAAGAGCAACTGCTCGTCTCGCTCTCAAGCCATGAAAAGCAATTAAGAGCCCACTTTCCTCGTGGGGAACAGGTGTAGCTATCACTTCCCAGGCAGGCTGTTCCAGCTGAAGAGTTATTACTACAGCTGTTCAGCTGACGGCAATTACCACTGCCGATGGCCATTGTATGTGCATCTCACCTTCTAAAGGTTTCCTCCCCCGAGAGCTGACGTGATGACTGCTCAACTGCAGCGTGACACTGCTTTCTGCTAAGAGCC
Organism: Calyptomena viridis; assembly: GCA_013390005.1. NCBI lineage: Eukaryota > Metazoa > Chordata > Aves > Passeriformes > Eurylaimidae > Calyptomena > Calyptomena viridis. The sequence goes on along the minus strand of WEIV01017852.1, from coordinate 45,408 downwards.
CAGCTGACATTTACCTTTACGTGACCTCGGTGAGCTACAAAACACGCACTCGGCTGCAGTTGCTTAACCACGCTGACATATAGAATTTCTAACTTTTGCTTTTCCTTACAGTGTAAAGAGCTTTGAACACCACAGCTTTAAACCACAGAACTCTGAAAAACAAAAACAGGATGTCTGCCTCTAAAGCTGGTGCTTCATGCATTTTTCCTGAAGCTGTGCTATCAGGGACCAGGTTGGTGTAATCTTTCAATACAGCCTATTGGCCAAATTCTCTCTTTCCTGCTGGAGGGTTAACACTGGTGTGTATGACAGAAAATATTTTCATGGCCAAGGGTGGTTGTCATCATGATCTGCGTAACAATAGGACCAGCTGGAGAGAAAAAAAAATAGGGCTTGAAGTTATTTCAGTGGTCTCCTTTATTCTTGCAAAACTACAGTGGAGCCAGGAAGAATTGAGGCGACAAACACCATTTGCACAATTCAGCATAAGAACCATGCTATTGTTTCTTCTTCTTCTTCCTCAAGAATGAACTTTGATACTGGAAGAGTATGTTGTGGGTCTACAGGAGTTGTAATTGCAGTTTCCAACTGAAAGGGACCTATAGTGCTCGTCTGGCCCAAATGCCTGGCCAGCTGAGGACTGACCAAGTTAGAGCATTTTCCAAATGCCTCTGAAATACTGACAGGCCTGTGACACTGACCATCTCCCTGGAAGTCTGTTCCAGTGTCTGACCAACCTCAGTAAAGAAATGCTTCCTAATCGTAGAACCATTAAGGCTGGAAAAGACCTCCATGATCAAGTCTAACCTTTTGCAGGTCAACTAAGTCACCCAGTCATTTATTGAACACCTCCAGGGATGGTGACTCCAACACCTCCCAGGGCAGCCTATTCCAATACTTAACGACACTTTCAGCGAAGAAATTCTTCCCGATGTCCAACCTAAACTCAAGCTTTACCAAGGGAGGTTCATTTCCTCTTGTCTTGTCACTTCTTTCCTGAAACAGGAGTCCAACCCCCACCAGGCTACAACCTCATTTCAGGTAGCTGTAGAGAATGATAAGATCCTCACTGAGTCTCCTTTTCCCCAGCCTAACACTCAGCTCACTCAGCCACCCCTCAGATGACGCTCTACACCCTTTACCATCTTTGTTGAACTTCTCTGGACTTGCTTCAGCACCATATCCTGTTTAACCAGAAGCTTTGAGACATTCCTACTTGTCCTGTCACTGGATACCAGGGAGAAGAGATCGGCACCTCTATCACCACTTCCCCTCCTAAGGAAGCTGCTGAGAGGTCACCCCTCAGCCTTTTTCTCCAAACTGTCCAAGTCCAGAGTCCTCGGCTTCACAGCACATGCCTTCCAGCTCTTTCACCAGCTCTGCTGACCTCCTCTGGACACAGTCATCCATCAAGCCACATACCCATCCCCAAAGACTGTTACTGACAACAGGTAAAGCACGACTGTAATTTCTGGTTTGAGCCAGCTGTTGGGAGCAGCTGGTCTTAAGTGTTTGGACTAGGAAGGAGGACCCAAAATCCACTAAGGTTTGTCCCTGCTCTTATTCTAATGCGTATTTTTCCTCCTTTCTTCCATTTGTCACTTAGCAAATTCACACATACTTTTGAGATGTTTTCTTTGCATTTTTGTTGTTTATGGACACGGTCCAAGAATTAGCAAGCTTGCAGCTTAGTTGTTTTACAGACCTCAAGAGCATCAGCTCTTTTCCTCAGAGACGTTGTGATATATATGATATGTTCACCAGAGAGATAAAAGAGCCCTGCCAACAATGGATAGGAGACAAGACTGAACAAAAAAAAAGCAGAAGTCACAGCCTGCCACTTGCTTAATCAGTGCTATTTGGAGTCATCTCTTGCCTCTTTTTAGTAACCAACCTGTTATAGATATGAAGGAATTTGCCAGGTATTTTTACTAACAGGCCTTTCTACACCAGGCTCTATGTCCTTCTATCAGAACATTTGTGTCCGTACAGTAGGAAATAAGAGAGGCTTCAAGACATAACATCACGGAGAAAGCAGTGGCATTCTGCATTGTGTTGAATTGAGTTGGATGATGGATCCATCTTCAAATTGTTTGATTTTAAATGTTTCACAAGAACAAAAAAATCAGGTTATATAAAGAAAGTGCTAAGGACAGCAAGAAAAAGCAAAGTGATAAAAATTAACTTTTCATCTCCAGAAATAACATTCCCAAGATTTAGACCTCTGCTAATGTATAACTTAATTTAGATAGTTACCAATATATGTAGAAGACTAACCTTAAGGACCAAGAAATTTGTGCAACGAAACAAGTCTAATTGCTAATTTTTTTTATAGATTTCAAGACAAAAAGGGCCATTTTGCAGTCTCTCTATGGAGTCACCTTCTGACTGCCCTTCAGAGAACCTGAAAAATTATGTTGGTAATTACATCAGTTAATGAAGCAGTCTAAGAATTTATTGTTTAAAACCAGAAATACTCATCAACTGATTGAAATTAATCAAACCTGAGAGATGAAATAGATGTTAATCTCTAATAACATCAGTCTTACTTAACCTTGGACACATTACAAGCAGCCAGTGTAAAACAACACAGACTTACTCAGGTCAGCAGCACATGAGATTCTTGCCCCTTGCTTTTCTAAGCTTGCATGGATCACTAACATCAGAATTCCAATATTGGATGGTCACTGACACCTGAGCAGTTCTGCAACCCATTGAGCTGGTTTGGTTTCACTCAAAACATCTTCTTAAATAAAAATACCACCAGTTTTCAACCAGGCATTGCCAAGCAACCACTTTAGTTACTGTGACACTTAATGCACACGCAGAGACTGATGTGACAGAGGTTTGTCTAAGGGCTCAAGGGTAAGAATTGTGTTCTCCTGGAAAAATATCTGCCCTTCCCACACAACAAAGAGTATTTGGACAAGAGTATGGCCTAAAGGAAAGGTTACTGTCACCAGAGAACATCTCTCCTATCACTGGTCTAATAGATTTCAGAGGAATCTATTATTTGCATTACAGAAAAAAAACCCTCCAAACATCACAGTTGTAGAGCTGACATTTCATGTTCAATAACCAACATAGCAGTTTAGGAAGTTTAAAAAATGACCAGTTACTGGCTTGGAAATAAAGGTTTACTGCATGATTGATTTTGCAGCTCATAACACTTGTTGAAGGCAAAGAAAACTTTGCCTTTTGGAAGCTTGAGAAATTTAAGCATCAGTTCACACAGTGCTCCACATGAAACTGTCATCATTGTAGGATACTGTCATTAACTGCTGGGTGAAAGCCATGATTTCACTTATCTTGCAAGCTGAGAAGGATCAATGCTTGTGTGTATACACATATACACAACACTTTGGCTGAATTCTACTCTTGAAAGCATTGACTGCTTTTGTGACTCTAGGATGAAAACTTGTTGCCCTGGTTAAGTGAAAAGCAAAAGCCATGCTGTTCTGGAAAGCTCACACACCAAAGCAAGTGTAGCACACGTGAAGACTTACCTGCTTACACTTCTGCTAAAAGACAAGATAAATAATTATGCTAAGTATCTCTAATGTTGACGGAGAGGATGTGCATATGTGTTAATATCTTATTCTTTGCATTAGAATTGCTGGTTTGAAACAAAGATCCATAAATATACCATGTTCTGTGCTCCTCCAATGAAGTTCACATTTTGAATAATGAAATACTATGTTTCTGCTTAGAATCAGGACAATTCTTAAATGAATGCATCCTACTACACAAAATTACACACAGAGAAAATGAGATGATCAGTGATGGAGGTGAAAACTGACATGACTTTAGAACCATAAAAGCACATTAAACGATGTTTTGACTTTGTTTTTACATGGAACTTTATATTAAATCATAATTTTTGGCCTTACGTTTTCGGTACATTTGAAGTTTATTACAAATATTCAGAAGCTAGAATTCACACATACATTATTTATAGTCAGCCTTAGAATATAGAAATCATTAGTTTAGCACCACTGTGATAAAACTTTAGCAATAACATGAGATAAAATGTTAGTATAATACCTGGATGTTCTGGTCCATCCAGGCCTTGCTCTATGTTTCAATGCTCTGCTTTACATTTGAAATTTACTCCCGAATCCCCATCCCCAAAACTAGACATGTACATTACAGGGCAAAAGAGGGAAGGTTAGTCAAGATCTTTGCAAAACACAATATGGAGGTGTCCTGCATGGAGATACTATTATGCTTCTTTCGAGAAATAAATATTTGCTAAACCAAGTAAAAGCAGCAATGAAACAACTGCAGTGAACTCCATGATAATGGAGATTTCCTGTCCTGGACAATCTGGAGACCATCAGCATCTCCTCCATAATTTTACTTTCATATTTGTGGAACATTGTTTCCTTACAAGCGTGCCTGCTTGTATAAAAATATTACACATAATATAGCCTATTTACAGGCTGTGCCTACAAATGATTAATTTTTGTTTCCAATCAATTCATACACTACTCATGTTAGAAGTGCTTCAGAGCTTAAAATGATGCAGAATTCCACGAAGTATAAAACTACCTGTAAAGTTCAATTGCAGGAACTCTAAAAAGCAAAATAATAAAAACACCAAGACTGCAAGCCACCCATCTCAGAGCACTGCTGCTTTCTCCAAGTGTCTGATTACTTCCATTAACATTAAGGCTAAACTTGCATTGTGAACATGACATGTGAACACAGAGACGTGAACATCTAGCTAAATAAGATCCAACTCATAATTACTTCAAGTGCAGCCAGTGACAGAGCCTCTCTCTCACTATTAATAAGCGTTTATATTATCAATTAAAGAGCTTTGTTCCACTCACTGTGTCACATCAGATACAGCTGGCAGGGGCGACTCCTCTGATACAAGGTCCATGTCATCAGTGAAGCTGTTGGCCCGTGACATGTCTTGGGTGTTCCCTTCTAAACGTCCTTTCGCTGCACAAATAATTCAAAGAAATCATAGTACATTAGGGAGACAACACACACAAGCTCTTCCTATGGCCTGAGATACCATGCAGCAGATTAAAGAAATGGTTCTAATATGAGACATAATTTTCTTTTTTGCCAGAACCAGTAAAGTCAATGTTTAGAATGCGTGCCACACAAAAATATATATGTACATATATACAGTTCAAACACAGAGGAACCTCTTAAAAGAAAGGCTTGTCTTCTTGAGGGCTGTGTCCCTGTAAACAAAAATTCGCTGTATTTGCAATATCAACGTGGGTATGACAATAGAAATGATTGGACTTTCATTTCCACACTCAATACCATTTGATACCTATGCTTTAATTTCTCCAGATCTCTTCTTTAAGATGTGTTTGCTGTTACCATATAAACAGAATACTTGGAACTAAAGTGCTGTTTGGTCACTATATTCACCAGTGTTCAAAAAATTCTCCCATGAAACAGGGAAGAGCCTCAGGTGTTTGACTGCAGTTGGCTCAGCAGGATAACCATGATGGATACAAAGCTGTACTGTAGTCCAGCATATGTTCCAAGAGGAAGAAAGGCATAAATTGCATTACAGAAGTGGAAAACATATGGAAATATGCATATTAATGGAGTTCATCCAGTCACTGCAAAAGTCAGAGAAGCACAGCTAACCTTGTAGCTGATAAAACCTGATGTTTTATAAAGCTCCAGCCTCAAAACTCATTTCCATCAAGTACAGGGCTGACTTCACCATAAACATGTACCTGCCTTTCTAAGTTCAGCTGCATCAGTATTCAAAAGCCATTTCTGCTTTAAGGTCACTTCAATATATTTTACTATATTTATTTTGTTCAAAAATTATATCTAGATTGAGTTTGTGTGATCTAAAATAGCAATTTTAGTTATGACTACTAGTAATACTAACAGTTTCCAAGGAAGCTACCTATAAATTTTAACTCTGATCATCCTTCAAAGCTTGCCACTTACAATTATGAGACTAACTTGGAAAACAGATAAATTCAAGAGAGGAAAAAAAAATATTTGTGTGTCAAAACAACTAAAGCCTAAGTAGCGTCACTTGCATGTGCTGTGATGGGAAAGATGAAAAAAACAACCCACATGACAGAAATAAGGAAGTTAGCCTCCTAGAAAACTGAATTGGTAAAGTCTCCAGTTAATTCTAGAAAAACACTTTGGCTGGACTGTATTCAAGCTAAATACTAAAAAACATACTACAGAGCTTACTAGTGGGAGAGCCATAACATAAATGCCAAGGAGTGAACATGAAGCCTACGGAATAGAATTATCAATGAATTATCAAATGGCATAACTGAACACTGCTAAAGAACATAAAATTACAAGGCTATTTTACTTATATCTGCTACATTTAGTCAAGAATAAATTGTGTTTACCAAAATTTCCTGACACTGGGAAAAGTAATTTCTGTGCTTTTCCAGCACAACTGAGATACTTTGGCTGCTCTAAAGGAGCTTTATTTTGTGACTCCTGCCAGTTCTACCCTTGTTCTGATAATATGTTTTTCCTGTAAGAGATGTAGCTTTTTTCCAGATAAAGTCTTGAATTACATAGATCCAATATTTGAAGTGTTGCTTTGGGAAGCACCAATACCTAAAGAAGTAACACAGCACATGATCACATCTGCAAAATTGAAGTAGGGGAGTTTTTCCTTCAACTACAGTAAGGTTTACCTCACAGAACCCCAGCTGAATTTGAGACAGCCAAGGCAGAGTTAAGTCACTGTGCCCATGTAAAGGACATAAAATTAAAAGGAAAACTCTGTATTGCTATCAATTCCTACTACACAATGAAATGCTGAAAGGGTAAGAAAAGGACTCAGCTAATTCATGTCACTTTGCCTCCTTCATGGCACAGGACAGATATTAAAATTACTGCAATGTATTTGTCATGATAAGCAGTAGGATTTTATTTTAGTACTGCCATTTTAAAGGTTTGGTCCATATTGCTTTATCAAAGTTATCTCTGACTCATCGCACTGCTATTTACAATCTCCATCCATGAGCTCTTAAAAACCAGAAAACTCAAACTGTTCTCATCTCAGAAATGGAATTAGCAAGCCAGATGTATTCTTTACTACAAAGGCTCTTTGCTCCACATCATAGTAATTTTGATAAAAGGGGAACAACAGCAGCAAACCAGTTTTGAAACCTTCACTTGCTCACGATTCCCATGAGATGTGCAAGATGCACTTGGAATCTGCTTCTCTGACCACGGACCTTCTGCTGAGACGTGTAATATCATCCTGGGATCAACAACCTGTTACCCACACAAGCAGGGCCAGCTTCTGCTCTGTCCTTATGCGAGGCAAAAGCATTCAAATTTTCTCTTTGGTGAAGACCTTGCTGTGATTATCTGAATCTCATCCCACAAGTAGTACACATGCATTTCATTCCTATGAGCATTTGGAAAAAGACAATGCTTTGATTATGTAGTTTATACAACCAGGAGTTCTGTAACACATACTCCATAATCAATTTTATCAGTTGAATGGAACATGTACTTAATTCCATAAAAATAAGTATTTGGGTCATGTCTCAAAAATTGCCTCACTGCCTCCCCTCTTCCCTCCCCTGCTTCCATGGTCAGTTCTGTGAATAGAATTTTTGCCATTTTTGCTACAGACTAAGTTTATTTCAAAAACCTGTCACCAGCTTACACAAGTATCAAGAGAAAGAGGAGCTAATTACAGAAGCGCTGCTCTTAAACATCAAGATAAAGCAGAAATCACAGCTCTGAGGCTCATAATATTTGGGTGGTGATATTATAAGATTCCTTACTACTCTCAGAGCAACTTGATTCAATTCAGAGCAAGTTCAGGCTTGTCTTTGTGAAGTATTAAGCCATCACAAGAGAATACCTGTTTTATCCTTCTGACTCTAATACAAGTTATTTAATGCTGAATCTCTTTATGCTTTTAATCACTGCACAAATTAATTCTATGTGCTTTTAAATTCCAATTAACAAATTCTATGTGTAATTCGTTAATTCTACATGTTTCTGCTTTAAAATATTAACACAATGTTTTCTGGTCCACGAATTAACATTAAGGGTATACATATGCGTTATGTTCTCTTTTCTAAATATTTTCTGTTCTAAAAGTGGCTGTCATAGTCATGAGCAGTATCTAAAACTCTCTTTCTGGAACCAACTCAGTTTTTGAAGTTAACTCACTTTCCTTGAGTGAGCTTCCACAACTCGTTTAGACAGCAATGTTCAGTCATAAATCAAAAATCCAAAAATCACACTAAAAGCAAAAATATATATTTTTTTTTAATGTCAAGAAGCCATAAGCTCCTGACCAACAAAGTGATTCATAATAATCATTCATGATGACGCTTTCACTCTGAGGAAATATGGAGCACTGAAATACATTCAACACATGGTAGTGATGCTTTCCAGAAATAAAACTCCAAGTTTGTAAGGTCCAGCTACTACATATGGTAACATTTCTCCAGCTGTTACAAACTTAAGTCACAATAACTATCAACTGTCTGTCAAGCCAGAACTATATCTTCCCTCTCTATATATATATTTTAATAAGTTTTCTTTTTCCAAACTGACCTTATGGGAATTAACGCCTAAAGTTTGTTGTTGCAGAGTAGTAAGCAGGGGAGACAAGGAAATATGAAGGGGAAGGAGAAGAGGAGCCATCCCTCCTTTCTAAGTGTTACTACTCACAATATGAAGTACCACCTATTTTATTATAAAATATAGAATATTTTCTGAGCATGAAGAGTTGGAAGCAGCAAGTTGAAAATAAAGAATAGCATCTACCACAGTACAACAAAGAGCAGTGAATGCCAGACCCAGGATGCCCTGAAACAGAGCAACTAATTAAATGAAACAGCAAAAAGAAAGCTCATGTACCTCTATTTTTAATTTCAGTGTCAGTTTCTAAAATGGTGTAATCCTGTAATAAACACAATGAAACATAACCCAGAGATACTTTGGTAATGCTGTTTGCCTTTATCTAACCTTACAGCCCTTATCTATATTACACTAACTCCTGTCTTTGCAGTATGGGTTAAAAATGAGCTCCCAATTTACAACTGCGATAGAAAACATGACTGCACATGGTTCCCATTGCCATGGTCATTCCCATAGCAGGACAAAATAACAAGGAAGATTTTGCACTATTCTCTTCTCTGACAAAGCAGGTCTCTCCTATTATAAAAAATTCCAACTTACTTTTTTCATTCAAAGTTTTTTTTCATCTCCACAGAAAAGAAAACACAAATTCAAAGATAACACGTACCCCCTCTACTACTTTACAAAAGTCTCCAGAGTATTGCAGTGGCTGCTTACATTGTACAGAAGGGTACATGCAGTTGCTCCTCCTAGGAGTACAAACACAAAAAAATTTGAATAAAAGGAGCTATCTGGCAAATAACTGGGAAAACACAGGCAGGTGTATAGAGAAGGACAGTAAATTTAAGATAGGAACTGTTTTATGTCAAGCTATCACAAGAACGTTCCCCAAATTGTTAAGTAATGAATCATGTGAAAACAGCATGAAGTACCTGATGTTAGGGGAGGGCTCATGGAGCAGATGGATAAAGACAACCAGAAAAACTGTAGAGCTACACAGGGCTGGAGAAGGGACAGATGGGACATAAAAAGCAGTAGAAAAAAATCAGGTATAGACAATATAACCCCACAGGATAAAAATAGTGGGAGGAGGGGCTTCTCTGTTTATCTGGGGATTTTGCTTGGTTAACTAACCAAGATGAAAATCCAAGTTTAAGAGCCCAAAAGCCAATGCCAGTCTGTTCCTCCATTTCCACTGTCTTTTCATCACTTTCATATCAGAAGCTTTTAAAACCATCTCTCTTATAACACCAGCCTGCACTACTCAATGTAACAAATACCTATGAAGTAAATATGTGATTTGTTTAATTTCATAGGTAAGGCTGCACCTTGACAAAAAATCCTTGGGATGATTCTGTTTCCTTTATCCATAGGACGGAACTACCTGCAAGATCAGAGTGTTATTTCTTGTCTGCTTTCTTGTACCAGGAACTCATGTTACCTCACTTAAAAATACTCAAGATATTATTAAAGTTGCATAGAGGCAAGCTGGCTTAGGGCCTAGACTGAGATATTTCCAAATCTTTACTTTTCTCAGAAAAAAAATGGAAACCTAACATCTTATGAAAGCCAAAGGGCCTGTCTGCTTACAAAAACCTCTTCAGCTTGCTTTTATTATTACTAATCTCAGCAGACAAATGGCATTCAAGTTCATCTGAGGAGTTATGGTGGAAGAATATGGCAAAACATATCATTAGCATAGACTGAATAATTTTGTTGTGAAGTTTTGTTGCGAGAGCTTTGCTTCATTACTGTGGAGGAGCTACAATAGTTTCAAGAATGTACTACTCTAAATAAGACAACAGTATTTTTATTTTAAGTTTTCTGTAAAACTGCTACAAATCTGAGCATTTTAAACCCTTAATACTTTAAGTCATCTGAAAATGCCAGATACTCAGATTGTCCCACACACAATTCTTAGAGCTACAAGGGCCTAGTACAACTAAAAAAGCCAAGCCACTTCCTCTACCTCATTTTAGGCAGCTAAATGTATTGTTATTAGAGATGTCATGGATACTACAATTCTTATACATTCTCCCTGAATTTGATTTTGTTCCCAGAAGACATGCAGAATCAGACCAAAATTAATTAAGCAGTGGTTTACTATTAGAACAGAAATAAAAGAGCACCTGAAAACGTGAATTGAGGAAGAATAAATTTGTATTTGCTGCAAACATGTTGCTAAGTAGATTAAAAAAGTGCTGTGCACTAGTACTGCTGTACTTAGTTACATGTTTGGCTGCAAGTGTTTTAGATAAACTTCAACATCTGGTTTCCTGTGTATCTGATTTGAAACAATCAGCACTCAAAATGCACTAATGCTGACTTTATTTGTTGTACATTCTTGTGTTTAGATAAGCCTGCAGGCCAAATTACATACTGACTTACACCCCATGGAACTCAATCATTCATTACATGTCTAATGGGACAAAGTACAAAGATGTACATGAATACCAACACATTATTCAAAATCACAAAGGCATGTAGCACTGGAAAACATGCAGAGAGAAAACAATGAAATATACTTCAGAATGCATATGAGGATTCTGTTATCTACTTGATTGCCTGAACAGACTTTTCAGACTGAGCAAAAACCCAACACAACCCCCCCCCCAAAACATTTTCTACAGTATCAAAAATATAGGTCTACCTCAGAAATAAATACATTCAGCAAAAAAATCAACTTCTTTAAATGAAGCATATTGACCTAAAACACACAACTGAATATTTTGTATAAAATAGCTTGTAGAATGAGCAAGGATCCATCCTGTTGAACCTGTGTAATGTTTGGCATTAACTGGCAAGCCTGTTTGTTGACAGATTCAGAGAGTGGTCAGGGACCAAGTGCACAAAGAGTTGCCAGGATCTCCTCATACACAGATACGACTTGTCAGAAGAGAATTGGAGATTAATGGAGCACAGTAGAGAAGCCTGTGCAATGCTGGTGCCACTCACTATCTGTTCAGATAGCAAGTTATGATCTTCACTGGGCTCAGTTCAACCTCTTTCAAAAACCAGTAAGCAGAGATTTTCCCTTGCCAATTTAATCTGAGCAAATTTATTATTTTCAAATGTCTACTGACTGTGCTGTAATAAAAGCATTAATAAAAACATTGAAATAAGTGACAAAGAAACGCTGCTAATCTAGATACTTTAACTGGTTGCATTAAGCCCAGGATTGTTTTTCAGTTTTCCTCATGGGAATGACTCACAACAAAAGGCCAGAGCAAGCTATTTTCAGTTCCTTGTCAGAATACTTAGCTAAAATTTGTTTCAAAAAAAGTTCAGACATTATTTTTGTTTTTAACAGCGCTAAGTGCAGCTAATTCTGAGCAAGCTGTAATCCTGCTATGCTCATTTAGCCATAGGGCCATAAAGATGATCAGAGGGCTGGAGCACCTTTCCTGCAAGGACAAGGACAGGCTGAGACAGTTGGAGTTGTTTAGCCAGGAGAAGAGAAGGCTCCAGGGAGACCTCACTGTGGCCTTCCAGTACCTAAAGGGGCTTATAAAAAGGGAGGAAGAGGGACATTTTATACAAGTAGGTATGACAGGACAAGGGTCAGTGATTTTAAACTGCAAGATGGCAGGTTTATATCAGATATTAGGAAGAAATTCTTTCCCATGAGGGTGGGGAGGCCCTGGCACAGGTTGCCCAGAGAAGCTGTGGCTGCCCCATCCCTGGAAGTGTCCAAGGCCAGGTTGGATGGAGCTCTGAGTGACCTGGGATAGTGGAAGGTGTCCCTGCCCATGGCAGGGAGTTGGAACCGGATGATCCTTAAGGTCCTTTCCAACCCAAACCATTTTGGGTTTTCTAGTCTGTTCAGTTGAGCAAGACGGAGGGAAGAAGTTCTGTTGTGAGAAGTAAAGGCTGTAAGGGCATATTACACATGTGTATGGAAAAAGATACCAGGCTGGCAGAGTTCTACCTATGCTTGAAATGCCATATCCTTTCTCCTGTGAAAGGCAGGTGGCCAGAGAGGGAAGTATCCAGGCAGTTGGATCACATACCTAGTCATACTATTCATACTATTGTCCAACACGCACTATAAAATCATGGTTTGGGTAGGAAGGGACCAAAGACAAGGAAGACAGAGAAACAGGCAGCCTATAACTGATCTGAATCATTCATAGAAGTCTATCTCTTAAAATACAGGATCTATACCCCTGTATATCAGGTAGCAAGCCCTTCCCAGTTTCCCATGTAGATACAGAAGTGAAGAATTGAAATCTTTGTTTTAGTATTTCCTCTCTCTTTGGCTCTGTTCCTGAAAAAACGAATTCCTTTTCTCTCATGAAAATTGCTTCTTCTAAACATATACAAAAAAGCAGACTTCCAAAATCACGCAAATCTATGTGGCTGATATGGAAGGTATTAAGGGGTAAGGTCTGGCAAAGACCTTGGAAAACCCATTTCCTAGTTGTCAGGTGAAGAGAAGCATTCAGAGAAGCCCAGGGTGAACTGCACAGTAGATATAGTTCAGCTATTAAATTGTGCATCGGGGCAGCAGCATGAAAAGTACAGTAAGTGGCATCAATGGGAAAAAGCAAAGCACCTTCCTATCTATCTCACCTAGACTTCCTAACCCTCAAGGTTGTCCTTCGAGTGAGGAGAGCAGGTACTTCACCTTAAACATCTAGCAGAAAGTCTGCCTTGGAACATATTTTAATGTGTTTGCATTGCTAACTCCTATTCACAAAGAACAAGAAATCCCTATATATCCTTCCTCTCCTGTTTCTTTCTTTGCAGATTTACTAGTTTAATTCTACAGTCTCGCATTAAACATCTCAATAACTGTAAATCTGCAGGCACAGCTTTCTGCAGAGGAGCCCCAATTCTGCCACAGCATCTTACATTTGCCATTAACACTCAGTGACTGAAACAGCACAGAATAAGTTGCTGACATGTATTGTCAGCAGGGAGCTGCTTTTCTTCTACACCTTAGGTCCAAATGCTGCCACAACTGGTCCAGGAGGAATGTGAACAGGATACCTTTGGGAAAGCAACTAACAAGTCAAGCTGTATTCTAATGATGCCAAGAATTCAACTTTTCTCAATATTCTACAAACTATTTTGACTCATTTCAACTTTGTAAAGTACTTTTTTTCCCCCTTAGCTGAGAACTTACTGTGCTTCATTTGCTTATCTGACACAATCCTTGTGCCCACAGATATTTTTAACACATTTTCGAGTTGGAGATACCATCTACACCCTGTGAATATGCTCAGAGACCAACTCTCCAAGACTAAATTCAAGTCACCAATACTAATATATTTAACATCTTAAGCCTAGCAATACTTGACTGTTTGTTCAGTTAATCTGAAGAACAAAACAAACAGTAAGAACAGTCAAGAAAAATAAGACAAAAATAGCTTTGAAAGCAATCCTTCTCCACTGCTTGCTTTTTTTTTTTTAAAGGACAAGAAGAACTTGACCTTAAACTGAAACAATTAATAGCCAGTGAAATGTAATTTGGCAGCTTGTTAGCTCTGCAGGGAGGGCTCTTAACACATACAAACTCTTAGAATTACACATAGGGAATGTATCATGTAATATAAATATATAGAGTTACGTTCCATTATGGGATTCAGAACTGCCATTATAGTAAAAGTGTTTATTTTAACAAGGAAGTACAGTTTTAGTGTGGCTATTAAAGAAAATATACCAGTCTGAAAACATTTTTATTTTTCATGACTGTTAATGGTCAAAGCATACAAATTGCAGCAACAGTAAAAATAGAAACATCATCTGAATTGTTGTCAATGTTTTGACTCCAAGAACACAAAACCAAATAACTGTAATTACAGTGAAATATGCCACAATTATTTGCTGGTCTAATGCAGTTCTTTGCATCACACAATTCAATACTTGCAGAACACTTTCCCATTGACAAGCAGTTAATCATTAATTCAGTACATACAACAGTTATCAACCTGCCTGTTCCATACTGACCAGAAAAAAACACCCTGTAAATTAAAGTAAATCTTAATACTAGAGGAAATAATTACCATGTTTGTCCCAAAACTCAAAACCAATTCAGCAAAACAATCTGCAGCTGTTGACAGCACTAAATCAGAACTACTCCTAACTAAAGCTTTATACATTCCAGGTGAAAAGACAACATTTTATGCAAGTGTTCCCTACTTCAAATACATTTGCTCTGAATACTTTTCCTAAATGCTGAGCATGAAGATATTTTAGGTAGGGCAGTAATTTGAGTACGAGTTTTAGTTTCAACTGTTAAAAAAAGAATTCAAAGGAGACATTGTTATATGAAGTCAATATTATAAAAATTGACTGAGAAATCTTCAGATCATAGAATTCAAACTGAAACATCTAATAAGCACAAAATCCCCTCATAAGTTATATGCCTAGAAATGCTGCAAATCAACTGTTCACATTTTATTTGAAGTTAAATACATGAGGTCTTCAACCATGTACTTCCGAGCTCAACCAGTATGTGCATTCATTATTAATGCCACATTCCAGCTTTCTCATATTGCTTATTCAAAACTTCCACTAGAAAATATTTATAATTAAACTTTTTAAAATATTCTAAAGAACTTAAGCTTTTGGTGCTACAATTAAAACAAGGCTCTAATCCAATTTTTTGAAACTCAAATTATAAGAAAATCCAGAATGTTTACAGCTTCCACACTTCCAATAGTACCTAAAAAGTTTACATGACAAGGGAACAGTGATATTTATAACTGACACACAACCCTAAACCGACACAGACCCTCAGTCAGAGGCACAGTCTCTCTTTTCTGATGACATTAGGGGAACACATTTGAATGTGTCTTGCAGCTCTTGAAGCTCAGGGTGACCTTGATTCTCCTCTGGCAGCAGGCCATGGTTTTGCTTTGACAGTGAGAATCACAGAGATGTCACAAGACAAACAACTCCACCACATTTCTCAGCTTTCTCTCCACCAAAGGACCCGCACACAAAGAAGGTGAAAAAAGTTCACTCTTAAGCACACCCTGCACTTCTCAATTTGACTGACCCACTGTCCCCATAAAACACATCTCATGGAACAGAGTCTTCTTCCTCTTGAGGAGATGTGCAATGAAGCCCTGAAAAGCAGAGAAGCAAGAGATCACTGCAAGTGCTGAGATTGGTGAATACAAGTCAGTACTTCACAAGGCTGGCTGCAGATTCTGCCAGTTCCAAAGAGAAATCTGAATGAAGGCTGAATTTGAAAAGTGACTTGAGTGGGATAAGTATCTTCAGAGCAAGGAGATATTACAGAAATCACAATAGATTTGCATTTTCTTACTCAGTCCCATTATGAGGCTCCATCCAAGCTTCTTTAAGCCACATTACTGAGGACTGAGACACGAATTCCTCTTTGCTATGTGTGAAAGTCACATGGCTCAATTCTCATTCTTAGTGCTCTTAATCTCATGATTTATCAGATTCAATATTCTTACTTTTATATATACACACAGCTGCAGATGTTGAACCATAACAGAGGCATGAGGGGAAAGAACAACTTCAATGATACTGTCTTGATTTCCAAGCAAATACTTTTAACGAAAGAAAAAGTGCCATTTGTTTTCTAATCCATCCAAATCCATTTGTTTTCTAACCAATATCAATCATTTCAGGCACATGCTCAAGACAACAGAAATTGCAAATGTGTCTAGGACGATCTTCTTTGTGCCACTGAACAACCAAAGGTATTCTGCTATTGATTGGTAGGCAAAGCACAGACTTTAGCAGAATATTCCCTTAAGTTTTCTGTGGCATGAAAGATTCAGCTACCACTCACTGTCCTGAAAGCATCCAAACAGTGACTTCCAACTTCTATCTTGTCTTATAATACATACTAGGATCATATGATAACTGGAATAGAAGTTTCTATAAGATAACACTGTTAGAAAAATTGGTGGGGGTTTTTTTTTGTAAAATCTCACAAAAAAAACTTGTTAATTTTCTTCTTTAAAGTAAACTAACAAATATGTTCTCAGCTGAAATGAGATAAGACTAAATTTCTCTCATGGCGAAAAAACATCTCTGCCCTGGCAAATATTTTCAATCAGAAAAACTCATTTGGAAGGGGCATCTTAGACAGCTAAAGAATACCATTTCCTTTTGAAAGAATATCTTGACAACTTCATCCCTTCCTCCAAGAATTCTGTCTGATCACTTCATCTTGATCTCCCTCACCACAAATTTCACAAGCCTTTGCTGTTTCCCTGTCTTGCTACAGCCATGTCCAGTGGAGAGAGCCAAGAGCACACCTAACTCGAGTCCCTATTCTGAGCATGGCCACAGCCTCCTTGCCACAGGGATGCTGGGTTTGAAGATAAGTAAAGGCACTTTGTCCCCAAACAATTTCTATTTTATTCACAGACTCTGTTAGAATAGAACAGATAATCCTGCCTCTACCTTTGCCGCCAGGAAATACAGGCTACAATAAAGTATATTTAAGACTTCTCATGTGTTTATTGAGCAATGGTTTGAAATAACCATTTTGCTTCATCTATTAAGTCCGGACAAAATGGATGATTCACTATGTGTTTTAAGTGTATTTAGGGAGTAGCAAGATTCCATGGTCATTCAAAATGCAGAACATATGCAAGTAAAAGCCATCCCAGGATGGTATGTACAACTGCTGAAACAGAAAAAAAACATCTGGATTGGCCTAATATCAGATAACAACAGACCAGGACAAAGAACTGTATTGTGCATTGCCTTGCCTCCAGCTGAGGTGAAGAGCAGATGCACAAGGACAGGACAAATATACAGTGCTAGCTTCACAGAGAACTTCCTACGGTCTGCAGCTGTGGGACTTTCCAAGACTGAGGTGGTATCCAGGAATTCTTGATGGGTCTTTTGATATAGCAAATTTGTTCACAGGGTGCTGAGAAAACATCAAAATTTGTTTACACTGACTTCAGCACAGATCTGAATGTGCACTTGTCCTGTGAATGGAAAATTCACGCAGTGGCTCCAAATACTGTTAATATTGGTACAGGGTGAAAAAAAAAGCAACACTAGTGAAGCAGCATGTCACAACCTTAGAAAGGTAGGACATAAGTAAAATTAATTTTATTCCAATAAACTTTTAGAAGAAGGTATTACAGACTGGAAATAGGAAAGGCATAGCCCAAGAGGTAAATTAGTACTTCGGGGAGGATAATGTAAAGACTCTTACTGCAAATTCTAAAGCACTGAAACCCAAGATTTTCACTGTTATTTGGACTCTTGGCAGCATAAATGGTGTTGTACACAGTTTCGGAGATTTGGTTTCAGATCAGTAAAGAGAAATTAACATCTCCCACCTCCCCTTCCTTTCCATTGATGCTCATATCCAGTTGCTTGTTCTGAGAATTGACTATATTTTTCCTATTTGAGACGTGACCCAAACATTCTCCACTTCTCCCCAAAATCTCCTCCAAACCCATGTCTTACAAGTTGGCTTTCAAACTACAAACACTTTCATGTTCTCTTATCCAGGTTTGGATCTGGCTCTTTTCCCACCTGAGAACCAGATTTAAGTTAGGTTGGAGTTACAAATTAATAGAATGCTTGGTTCAAAGTTTCATTTCAGGCTTTGCAAAGAATGTTGCTAGCATGGCACAGAAGCACCTCCTTGACAAGGACCTGCCCCTCTTATGCCCAGATTTAATCATCACTCCCATCTAATATTACAGGAAATTCACAACTGAAACCTTACCAGTCTTGTGTTCCACTCTGAGGTCCCTACAGATGGGCAGTGAGCACCATGTGGTCACCTGCAGCTCACCAGTTTAAATGAAAGCTGGCAGCACAGAGACAAAATTCAGCAGTATTATTTACCCTGGAGTAATAGCTCAGTTGTAAAAGCAACTGCTGAGACAAAAATCACTGAAGAGAGCCATTCTACAACAATTGCTTCCTTCACTTTTTTGTGGCTAAGACATTGATTCCTTTGGAAAGAGTCTCATGGAAAAAAGCCACATCTCAGCATCTGAGATGGGACACATCTGCACTACACAAGGGAGGGTGTGCAGTGCTAAGACATCCTACTTCCCTGCAGCATAGTTTCTTCAGATGGTTGGCAGAGAAGCTAAAGAGATAAACATTGGAAGAGTCTCTGACAGTTCTGTCTTCTGTAGAAAAGAACTGCATGGCCCAGTCACAGCAGCATCTAAATGAAGGGTGGGAAGATAGAAGAGTGGCTTTTATACAATGGTTTCCATTTTATCTAGTATTACTACCCCAGTCAGCAATTCCTTTAGTATTATTTATTATTATTTATCAGAAAAGTCAGCTGAGAAGCAGATATCAATAGCTAACTATAAAAGTCCAACACCTTAGTTCTGCAGGAAAGACTTTTAGGCATATGTGACTGCACCCTATGAAAGGGGAACACAGTAAAGTCCTTTCAATGCTAGAGGAGGGAAATACGAAGATGAAAGGGGTAGAAGAAGAGAGCATCAGAAGTCTCCTTAATAAGTCTTAATCTGAATTAAATGCTTAAAAACAGTAAACAAACGTATTCCAATTAATTTTTTTTTTTTTTAGAAATTACTGCCAACACAGACTTTACTGACTCCAACTTAAATTGCCTTGCTCTCCCATTGTGAGAAGGGTCCAACAAGCATTTCCCTCCAGGCTCTTTTAACTCCAGCCAGTCCACATCCAAGTTTGGCATATACTAATGCATTTATTTATCTAGCAAACAACATCCTTACCCCTTTAAGGAGATTTAAGCAGAAGACAGCAAATAATGTAGATTGAAGGTCTCTACCATGCAAAGCAACTCCCCATAAAAGCCATCACTATCTTATCCAAGTAGAACTCTAGCAGACAAAACTGCTGTTGCTCATATGACATATTAATAGACCTACTGTCCTATGAATGTGGTTTTACATTACTAGAAACAGTGCAACCACAGAACTTCCAGAGATACCATTTCTCCAGGGGAAAAGAAAAACAATCCTATTTAACACTAATATTTTATCATGGTTAGGCAAGTTTGTGTGTATTTTTCCATGTATTTCCTGCTCATCAGGCTTTTTAAAATTTGTCCCTGTAAACCTTTAGCTGGTGGAACCCTGTACACACCAAAATCTAGTGACTGTCTCTCCTTACTTTTACAAGGTTATAGAAACAGCAGCAGTCTGAGGCCTTCAAATAAACAGCAAAAGAAACTTGTAGACTTGTATCTGGGGCTCCAGCACACACTTGCTCCATGACAGCTCACTCAGCACAAACTAATCTAGGATAAATTCAGGTCAACCTGACCTGAAATGGATCTTAATTGGGTTAGTACAACCAGGTCTAGAGTATCCCATTGCCGTGGTCTGATTCACCCCATTAAAAACAGAATGTAAAAGCCACTGGCAACAAATACTGGCATTATGCTGCTTGAGATTTTTTTTTTTACAACTGGAATCAAGTTCTGACAACTCAGCATAATATAATAGTTAAAGGAACACAAATAGATCCAAAGGGTCAGAACATGGTCACAGTTTACATACTCATGAGGCAGCCTCAGGACCAAGTTGTGTGCAAGCCAAAATTCCAGGAATTAGTTATCTGAATTCTATTACAGATGCTCTTCCCATAATTTACCTTGCTCAAAGGTGAAAAAATATTCTCCTTTTACAGGGAACATTAAGTCCATGATAGACTACAGCAAGAATGAAAGAGAAGAAACCCAGGAGGTTTTTTTTTCCTTGATGGTATATTACCACTACCACCAATGCTTAAGACAAAAATAACACACTATTTTAAAAGGCATCAGCATTACTTTATATTTCCAAGCTGGACACTTTTCTGCTGCATTGGGTAGAACTAATCACATCTGTATTTTTTCATACTAGAAGAGAAGAGGGTGCCATATAGGAGTCTCATCCACATTAGCACAGGAGGGAAACTCCCTAATAAAGGTGGTAAAGCAGAGAGGAAGGGATGTCCACAGTAATTCAGCTTCCACCCCACTCTGTGGGCCTTACCCCAGAGGAATTCCCATAGAAATTATTGCCAAGTCACCTGGGATATTCACTGCAAACTTCCCTGGAGGAGAACATTAGGAGGATCAAGCTTTTCCCAGAGATACAGTTACTCACTCACAGTTTCCAGAGAGGTTCTATTAAAAATATAAATGTTGGCCTGCAAGTGAGCAGGATTGGCATTAAAAAAATAGTCTGTATTCCAGTTTTGTGAACTTCCTTTGTAAAGAAAGAATGCATTGTCTACACAAAACATTGCTTATAGGGAAAAATAACATGCATTTATCTCCCACTGAGTGGCTTTTATACAATGATTTCCATTTTATCTAGTATTACTACCCCAGTCAGCAATTCCTTTAGTATTATTTATCAGAAAAGCCAGCTGAGAAGCAGATATCAATAGCTAACTATAAGAGTCCAACACCCTAGTTCTGCAGGAAAGACTTTTAGGCAAAACCACTCATAGATAATAGGCAGAAGCTTTTCACATCCTTAATAATTCAACATATTCATAAATCAACATTGCATTCCATCAAAAAAGTAACAAGGTCAAATTGCTCCATGAGTTGTAGTCAAGTAATGCTAAACAGCTCACAATGTGGCCCAATTTTAATCAAGTAACAAATAAACAGTTTTACTCACTTAGAAATTTATTAACTCTGATCAATATATTTCATACAACAGCTGCACAAAATCAATGAACAATGCAACCTATACAGACCATTGCAAACATTTGCTCATTAGGAAATTACTGTTGCTTCCTCTTTTCTTTCCAAAAGATAACAATATTGCAAAACATTATTTAGCCAAGTATTCCAATGCTAAAGGTGCACCAGTTGTATGTACACAGCAAATTACTGGACACTCCAAAATTGAAGGGGAATCAGTTCCAGATGTTTTCTACTGATTAAATTCAGCCCAAGCAAGGTTAAGTAAATGACAAGCAGCTGCTTTTCTTTTTTGCCATAGTCATGAAAAACACTCTTGAGTTCTGACTAACTCTAACTGGCAGACAGTTGGTGTAGCATCTATTTTCTTAGGTTTTCATGATTAACAGAGACTGTGGACAGTCTTCAGAGCAACTAATTATTTTCACCTCCAGTCTGTCAAATCTTATGCAGATAAGAATTAAAAGGAAGAAGCTCAAAAATAGTCATTAAAAAAAAAAATCTTCATTCAGAATACCCCAATGATGTTAAATCCTATCACTGCATATACTGCTTTCTACTGAAGTAACCAGAAATAAAACAAGAAAATGTTAGTTTCACAAAAACAGACCATAGTTCAGTGAAATGCTGGCATCACCTTTATGACCCATCTCTTCATTTCAAACAGGGCAGAAAAGTTTTTACCAAGTACAGAGGTTGAAACAAAGCTTTATTTCTTAGACTTCTTGCCTTTTTTTATGCTCAGACATAGAGGTTTTTTTCCCACACCTGATAGGATTAAACTGAAATAAAGATGTAAAATACCCTGTGTGTTTATCCTTAGGCAAATTCACCAATCAGACTTTCCATCACAGAACTCATTCTTCGTGGTGCAAGGAAGCATTTCCAAAGCATAGCATTTCCAAATGCTTTCCAAAGCAAACATTCCCATTGATTTGTGGCTGGGAAGATATGGAAATAACAGCATATATACCTGTATATCAAAACTACTTTCCAAGCATTGTCTATCTGCAAGCAGCATGCTGTGTAAAGAGACATATCAAACAAAGAAAAATTGTTTAGAGAGTGGCTAACAAACACCTGTCTACTTAAAAGGGAGCAAAAAGAAATAAAAAAGGTACACTCAGCCTTTTCTTCTCCATTTTTTAACTGATGATCAGTGATGTGCATTTACAGACAGCCCCTCCACACCCCCAAAGGACCCATGTTTACTTTGCTTCTAATTACGGAATCTTTTCAGCTTTCCCAGCTGACACACAAGTTAAGTAAGTAAAATATATGCTTTTCAAGACACTAGTTCACTTATTCAAGATGAAAACTGTATTTTAAAGAGTAGTAAAAGTATATTTACTACTCCACCATTTAAGTAAAACTACTTTAGAAGATCATAATTTTTTTTTAACATGATGCCCTTGATCTCCCATAATAATGTTTTGTCATTTCCATCAGAAAGAACAAATTTTTGTGGCTGAAAAGTAGCTTTACATTCTAGATTAAATCACATCTTTTCCCCACGGAGAATTCACTAAATTTTCTGCAAAAATCAGCTTCTCTTCTTGCACAAGCCAACATTCCTGATTACCACTCCTCCTTGTTTATGCTAACGATAAACAAATGTGCAGGCCTACGTTTAATGCTGCACTGACTAATAGCATTTTTCACTTCTGTAATGCTGTGTCAGTCTAAAAACACTTCATAAACAATTAGGACTCACAATATCTCTGTGACAGAGACAAGACTTATATCCATTTAACAGATGATGCAACCGAAGCACAGTGAGTTAATTGTCTGCCCAAGGTCACATAGCGAATCAGTAACAGAATCCAGCAACACTGACTCATGCAGCCCTCCCTCCTCAGCAGGAGATGAGCCTTTGACACACAGCCCCAGCACCAAAACAGGGTTTCCATCACAGTCTAACAGCCTGCTATGACATGCTGGAGCTTTGTCATTGTCTTACATTCTCACTTTAACAGTCTCCAGCTGCCCGTGCTTCTTTTGTGGAGAAGAGTTCCAGACAAAAGCTGACAACTCGGGGCTTTAAGAGACCAGTAACACACAAAAAAGGCAGGAAATACAAAAAGTTGTCTTTATTCTCAGCATTTATAAGATGAATTGCCTGCTTCTCACCTTCAACTCAAAAACACCGTCGCTTCCACACAGTCACCAGGGAACTGCAATGTCACCACTGGCCTAAATGCTGGTTGAGGTTATCCCTGTCCCATTTCCCTTTTCCCATCCACTGAGTCACATGGACATGTACCTTGCATTTCAGAATTAAGCTACTGGTGCTTCAAGTTTGGTCTTTGGCATGTTAGACCACATATTTCATATCCTAGGCCACACTGGAGTGAGACTGTGTGAAACCTTTTATTAAAGGATGAAATCCTACAGTAGTGAGAAAAATCCAAATTGTGTAGCACATCCTTATCTGTGGTTGGTTTTAAAAGTAAGTTTCATAGTGTTTCCCCAGACAACTTTCATTTATATATTAGTTCTCCATTCCCTGCTGCACAATGTGCATGATAATTTTTAGTATCAAAGTTATTTGACTAATTAGAAAACCATGGTCTTAACCAGTATTCAAACCCTCTACAAAAAGGGAAAAACCTCAAATTCCAAATTTTCTTTGTTCCTACTCTTTTGCTTCCCCAAAATGATTTCGATCACAGGACCTCGAGCACTGCAGGTGCTGCAGTGCAATACTCTCCTGGCTCTGCCTACAAGGGCTCATTTGAGCCCAACACATCCCTCAAGGCTACGTGGTGAGTTATTTTTTCCATGTTGTGGCATCACGCACCAAAACAGTTGGTTAATGGAACAGAGATCAGGTCAAGCAGCTGCTTGATATCAAAAGTGTGGAAACAGATCACTGCAGGGAAATAGTGATATGGGATTAGCAGGGGGAACACAAGGCAGGAGCGTCCACAAGCTGTCTTCCAACTCCATATCAAATAAAAATTCCACTCTAATCCATGATCTGGCCCACTGATTTGATAGCACCAGGCACAGAAACAGCTCTAAATACATTTGTCATTTCAGCAGTGAACCTCTGGTAAATATTTTGTTAAGTCTCATCCTCCAAGTTTCCATCTGTCTTACAGTAGCCTAAACTAGCTTTCTAGGCTGTAATCCAGATCCTGTGTTTATGCACATACAAAGATGATACAGGAAATAGTGACTCAAAATAGCATGGAAATCGTCTTCTGCTTCTCTCCTATTTAAAATGCACATTGCCAGGAAAAAAACAAACAAACAAAAAAAACCCACTTGGTCTAACATGATTGGTCTTCACCAACTCACGTTCCCTGCTACTTATTTCCTTCCTACTGACTGGTTTGCTTGGGGTTTTTCGGTGGATTTAGTTCTTCTTTTTAAATTCCTCCTTCCCCTGGAGCCACATTCTAAAACTGAATACATCCAGGGATTGCTCCCACACAAAAGGTGACAGCACAGAAAGCTGCTGATGGACTTTATCTCTCCCAGGCAGCCTATCATCTGTACCTCCAACACAACTTAACTGCTTTCCTCGGCAAAGAAAGGCACTGCCATCCTCTCTGAGGAGCCACTATTAAAATTCAGAGTCCAGATCCAAAACTGAAGACTGATGACTGCTCCTGACTGAGAATGATTGCACCTTTATTTCTCAAGGAAAGCAACTTCATCCCATGGCTCACCACGCCAGAGTACCTCCAGGGCTTATATCCCACTTCCCTTACTGCTTTGCATGTTCACATTAATTAAAAAAACACCCTATTAGCTCCTCATACAGCCCCCAGTCGCATCTTCCCTGTGACACCACAGGCTGACTCACCTCCTCCAGTGCTCTGCTCCCCTTCTCCAGCATTGTCCTCCATCATGGCTTATCCCTCAGAATCTTTCCTGAGATATGCCAAAATTCCACGTTCAGATGCACACTCTTGTTAGATAATCTCAGCACTAATCTTTGAGAGACCCCCTGGACCAAATCCCCTCCAGCAGGGATGACCAGGCAAGTCCTGAGGACTAAATCCTCTTCCCACAACGAGACCACCTCAGTGGCCACAGCTGGGGCTGCCCCAGCCCCATCAGGAACAAAACAACACCGCACATGGACTAAAGGGGATTTCAAACACTGAGGGAGGGACACAAGAAAGATATTTAGAGGGTGGTCCTTTCTAAAAACACAATTTTAACACCTTAGCAGAGACATTTACTCTTAACTACTAAGATCTACAGGGAATAGATATATTTTATGTGTCTTATCTATTTTCACATATCTATTTAGACATAGACACATTTACATATATATAAATTTATAATCGTGTTATCTATTCAGCCTCTCAATTTACACGTTTATGTTTACACTTATGGATATATTTAGAGTGTGTCTGCTTACACTTCTATTTAGATTATGTATTAACACTTACTGTGTAGAAAATCTATTTTTGCTAGATATCTGTTTAGACAAACATTTACACTTACAACTAATTACAAATCAATCTGTTTAGCTTCAGGTATCTACATACAATTATATATAATCTTTATTGAGATTGAAAATGTCATCTTATTTATTATGCAATGCAAAGCAACTGTAGATGGCTCTAGTTGGACAGATGTTTCGTATTTTAAATTTCTTCAGATATAAATGTAATATGCCTTACATTATAACATATTGACTATAGTTTTTATTTGAAAATCCTTGTATATGCAATACTGTTCTTCAATAATTGTTTTTCAAAAATTGAATACATCTAGGAGTGGCTTCCACACAAAAGGTACCTTTGCTGCTGGCCTTTCCCTGCCCTGGGCAGCCTGTCATCTGCACCACCAACACTGGGCTAGGTGTCTTTCCTTGCCAAGGAAAGATAATGTCATCCAGTTTCAGGAGCCACCCTTCACACTCAGAGCCCAGCTCCAAAACTGAAAACATCTCGCAACTGCTCCTGAGAAAGGGTGATTGTACCCTTAGTTGTCAAGGAAATTCCTCCTTCCCTTCATTCCAAAGCACAGATTGTGTGCCCTTTCACAGACCCTTACATCTCACCAGCCCCTGCTCTGTCCAGACTTTCCCTGGCCTGAAATGAAGTGATTTAGCTGTGACAGCAATTTCTCTAATTGAGCAGGTGTCTGTATCCAGCTTGTTTTACTTTTGTTTATCTTAGTGTTGCACAACCATACTTTCTTATCTGCACCAGTTATTTTAGTAGAATGAGATATTTACAACTAAATAATGACACAATTTACAGAAATACGGGCTGGGTCGAATATCAGAGGCCTTGAGAAGTGGAAACACAGGATGCAGTGTATAAGTACAGGCAAACAGATAAGAGATGGGGCACAGGCTTGGCACTGGAGACCCCACAGCTACAAACAACTCACTAAATGGTCAGTTAAAAAAAATGCAGTCCTGGAGTAGGACAAAACTGGTTTTAAGGGTAATGGAGAACAAAGAAATACAAACCACACATATCAAAGGGAACATATATAGTAAAGTCAGATGAAACCTGGAGCTGCACAGCAATGAAGAAATATGTAAAAGTGTGTTAGGAAACGTTTTTGAGTGACCTCAAGTGGATTTCAGGAGAGAAAAGGGAAACTGTCACCACAAACATCACATTCCTCCCTGTTAAGGACATGAGATTTCAACAACTCATTGTAGCACTTTCACTCCTCTGCCTGCAGCAAGTGACACCTTAGGAGCTGGAGGAGCAGGAAAAACAGGCAGAAATTAAGAAGTTTTATAGCTTTAATTGTATTTTCACAACTATTGCAAGTTTTAATTATGAGAAAAAACACATTGCATTTGATTTTTCTTTTTTTTGGCAACAATAGATCTGGATTAATAGTGATCAGGCCAATATTTCAGTTATTCTAGCACTGAATTCTAGTTCTACTTTTATAACATGTGCACACTTTTGCTTATAAAGAAGACTTTAACACTTCTTAATCTTGCTTTCTACTACACCTTCTATATTAACTCCGAGTTTCCATTATTGAAGTCCAATAGTCTAGTTTCATTTCCCTGTTTTATCCAAGGCTAAGTCAATTGTTTCATGGCACTGTCCAACCTTCTGGATCAAGGCTACAGAAGACCTAGCCCAGTAATAGGTCATTCCAATACAGATATCAGGAAAAACACATGAGGTCCTGTATTTTGAGAAGATTCTACATAACAGGAGAGAAACCTATTTCCTGACTTTATTGTCAAGGGTAGAATTCTCCCTTGTCATCCCCGTGCCAGGGTCTTGGATTTGCTTGCTTCCTTCTCTTGCCTAGAGCCTTATACAGCAAGATTGTATATTCTGGGTCCAAGAGCAAAAACTATCAGCCACATCAGTACTGTGAAACAACTTACCAAAACTTTACGGTTTTTTTAGGTCAATTTAATCTAATTTTAAAAAACTGTCTCTGTTTTATTATTAGTCAACATGTTGACACCAATTTAATTTATTCGACTCTCTAATTTCCTGCATTTTTCATGTTTTAACAGTTATTTACAATATTGATTTTGGCACCAAAACATGTATTCTGGGGTATGCCTTCCTTTGCAACTGATAATTATTTTTTTTCTCACTGCTGTGCTGATAGTGTTCACAAAAAGTTTGAGTGAGCTGAAAATACCACTGCCGTGGCCCCTGGGAACATCTGGTACAAAGTCTCTGCCTGAGTCTGGTGTGACCAGTGATCCAAATTCTGGCCTTAAATCAGGCACAACAGGGAGCTGAATAAGTGCAGAACAAAACTAAATTTTTAAACCTCAAAAGCTGCCAGATTTAACCAGAAACAGAGTGATTTTGGCAGAGGAAGCTGTTTTCTTCCTCCATCTCCCGTCACACCACCCTCTACCCCAGTCCTACCATCCACTTTGGCCATTCAAGACAAAGCACAGAATTCACTCAAAGTTCTCACTTGGAACAGCCAGGGCTGAACCAGTAAAGACTGAAAACTTTGTGGTAAAGGCAAAGAGGTGTTTCCACAACAGGAAAAGTACCATGAGTACAAGTCCTGAGCTGACTGACAAACGTGGAAGTTAAACAGTTCTATATTGAACACAAATTCTCACTGCAAAGCCACCAGCATCTGCTAAACTCACGTTCCCAAGAGGATACTGTTTTTCAGAAGCTTGGTATGTGGACACTTTCTCTTGCTGAATTGGAGCACATCTCCATACTTGTGCTCTTCTGACTTATGGACAGTTATGCAGACCTTCAAAAGCTTTGGTGTTTGCTTTATTCTGTTAATTTTAGCCACATGTTTTTTCTCACCTTTCCCTCAGCTTGTCAGCACTGGAATCTATGAATCCACTTCATTTAAAATGTTTGCTTCTTTATATGTACTGCAGATTGTAAGCCACCTACACCATTAAGGGGAAGCACCTCATTTTCCCAATGGGAAATGCAACAAGTTTCTAGGAACAACCAGCCCATTACTAGATAGGTGAATGCTGGAATTTCAGCATGCAAACTAGCATTACAGACTGAATAAATCAACATTAATGCTATTACACACTTCATATGAGAGGGCTTACAAAGGTGAGGGAGTCATAGAAAATTACAGTTCTCTCCCCCTTTCTGGTAAAAAGTTACTCTTGTGCAGTTTTGCTTTAAACAGCATACAATAAATTCCAAAATGCAAACAGAAAAGTGCAGTGATATATAGGGAATTTTATTTTTAGCCCAGCAGAGATTTGTCACTATGAGAGTCTTGTGACTTTGACAAATTTAACAATAATGAGTTGTGTATACAACCTACAACAGCTGACAGCAAGTAATATATTCCATATGCTAGAGTCGTCCCAGGAGGCTGACCTTCAAGGTCTAAAAACTTGCAAATTTCTATAATTTTTTCCCCCCTAACAAAAAGCATTATGAAACAGCAATTTGGTTCATTTTGTGAAGCATACATTGCAGTGAATAGCTGTCATTTGAAGAGAAAACTCAAAATGCATTTAAAAAAATATTTCAGTCATACCAAAATTTTAATTTCTTTCTATATGGATCAGTCTCTGTGACCTGCCACTCACTTAAGTGCCTTCTTTAAATCTTACAGGAACATTAAAGATGCCAGAGTGCTCATACATGTCTTGTCATCCTGATAAAGGACTCTGCTACAGGGGAGTAGATACACAATGGTTGATAAAAGTACAGGTAAAGATAAGTTTCAAGACTCTAGAGAATACTTATGGATATAATCTCCAGTGAGGATGAAATCACTGACGGTTTTAAATCACTACATGTAAATATTAAACCAGAAACTATGAAATAGTTTCTCAGCAGAAGCAACAGATACCCATGTGAAAAAAAATACTGTACAAGAGAGCCTCAAAGATGCTCTGAGGGCTGAAGCACCTCTCCTATGAGGACAGGCTGAGAGAGTTGGGGTGCTTCAGTCTGGAGAAGGGAGGGCTCCAGGCAGATCTCATTCCAGTACCTAAAGGGGACTTGTAAAAACACTGAAGAGTGACATTTTACACAAGCAGACAGCAATAGGACAAGGGGGAAAGTTTTAAACTAAAAGAGAAAATATTTAGAATAGATATTGGGAAAAAATTCTTTCCTGTGAGGGTGGGGAGGCCCTGGCACAGGTTGCCCAGAGAAGCTGTGGCTGCCCCATCCCTGGAAGTGTCCAAGGCCAGGTTGGATGGGGCTCTGAGCCACCTGGGATAGTGGAAGGTGTCCCTGCCTGTGGCAAGGGAGTGGAACTGGCTGGTCTTTAAGATCCCTTCCAACCTAAACCATTCTATGACTCCACATCACAGTTATTTTCTAGAACTGCTTTTCTAAAAGTTTGCTTGAGCTTTCCTTATTAATTTCTTTCTAAACAGCTTCATTTTGGGAGGTTTGACTTCAAACAAGGAAACTGTTATTGTGGAAGACTTTTGGCCTTCCCATATCTGTAAAGAGGCTCAAGTTCTTAGTGTTACAAAGCACTCCACAGTGCAGGAGCCGTTTTCCTTTTAGGTTATCAAAACCTATATTAGGTTGCAAAATGCCATCATTTTTGGTGAATAAATATTTTTTGTTTCTATATTAGGCACTATCCAATACGTGGTTTTTATTCCACATACACGAGTATCTCAGAAAACTTAGTGTTGATCATATGTTTTATATGATTTACCTTTTCTCAAACCTTCTTTGCATAAAAAAGGACAGCATTTTTGCCCAGCTTTGGAAAGATACCCCTCCCAAGCAAGTTTTGAGCAAGCCAAGAAGATACTGGGTGGACATGGAGACACAAACAAGATTTCATCAGAAAAATTTTATTTGCATGAGAAATGGTGCACTCACATAATGCAGCTTCTGAATTAAGGTAAACCTCTCCTTTATCAAGGATATTTTTAACTACATTTCTATTTATTTCTGGCCAGAACAAGGATTCTTCTGTTGCCTGCACTTGATGGCATTGTTTCAGGCCTTCCTACAGTCTCTCTCATATCTGACCAGAGCAGCAGAATAGAAGAGCTGTTCTAAGGCAACAGCTCTGCTCCTCCTAGATCAGGCCTATAAAAGTGATCTAATTCAACCTCGAAGTTTTCCATCATGTGTAAAATATCCAGCCCCTACAACCCATGAATAAAATATTCCACTATTACAACATTCAAGGAGAAGCTGTCATGGACCTTTTCAATTACCTTTTTTATTATTATTATTTTCTCTGCCTTTTTTATTTTTAGCTTTTTTTGAGAGGAAAAAATAACCCCATTTACAGGCTTGAAGCCTAGTACTTCCACTTTCCAAGAATAGAAGCCTATTAATTCTGGCAATGAGAACTTCACTGAGAGAAATTGGGTTTAAACTTTTGAGAGGCGTCAAGAATGTTCAGTCAATTGAGCAATTGAGTTCGCCAACTACATTCCTGGAAGCTTTGCAACAGAAGGAATTAATCAGAAAAATCAAATTAAATGTGATTTACCCCTGACACTGGCTGAGGCAAAATGGGAAAGAAAATCAAAAATAGATAAAACTCAATTGGTAAGGGAATAATATGCACGGTTGTCTGTCAGAACAGGAATAAATTAGATCCGCTATAATAAAAGTACAACAAAAAATCATTTTCAGAAAAAGTGAGAAAAATTTTCCTGTTACCAAGCTGTCAGGCAGAAAAAGATACAAGCTTGTCTTTTTACCCCGTTTCCTATGATGCAGAGCTTTGCTCAGATTAACTATGACTGTTTAGAGAACAGTCTTTAGTGTCTTTAGTGAATAAACGTGCACTGGCAGAGTCCTGAATACAGACAACATGATTCTCTTCTTAGTGGTTCTATAGTGCTGCTACAAATTACACAACACTTTGCTCCTTCTGTCCAGCACTGACTGATATCAAAATGTCAAAATACACTCAGCAAAACCTGCTGTTACATGGTCAGCAGGGAAGGCTGCACCACTCCAATAAATGCTGAGAATGAACATAGTATTCTGTTATGAGACATGCAGTTGATAAATATCATACCCTTCATCCCATAAAAGCACTGCAAGTGCCAAACAACAATTAAAATACCACAATTGTTGAAAATCAACTTGACCTCAAAGTGACAGACTCAAGATTTACGTAAGATGATAAAACACAAGGAAGACCACGAGGGGTAATGAACTTCCATCAGTGGAAGGAAAACCCTTCCTTCCACAATGGCACTTCCTGGCTTTCAATTGCACAAAACAGAGGCTTGAAGGTCTCCCTGTGAGCAACCTATGTTCCTATCCCTTACAGATGTGCCTCAATATGTCACATCTCTGAGATACCTGCTGTTCCACAACTGACTGCTCTAGCAGGGATGACATGACATAGGTTGCATTGACAATCCAGCAACTCTGTAGAAGTCAGAGCAACCCAGCAAAACTGCTGCCTTTGACTGTGTTCAGTACAGAAGACACTAAATGTTCCCTTTGGGGGCAAAAACACTTCAAGTACTTTTTATTAAATAAACCTTCATGTCAAGACTACAACCATACTCCATCCAGGCTGAAGTTTTGTGCCAGGTTCAATGTGATGTAAGAGCAGCAATTTTATACAGAGTTGAAGTTCAGATTTATCAAAGACAGATGACAACTTAAATCACCACATAATATGCCTTAGACTAGGGCCAGCATCTTTGGATACCTCAGTAAACTTGGCAAGGCTTTGCATGCCTCTAGGTATGGAACATAACTCAGAGTATGAGGAAACATTCTCCTCTTTAGCTCAAAATTTAACAGATCCAGAACAGATCTCCAACTCCATCATACAAAGGAAATCAACAACAAAGTGGAAAAACTAGCTGTCCAGAAAAACTTCTTTTATAGTAAACAATACCATTACATATGCACATTTCTCTTACAAACTGAATTAAAAGTAAGAATTTTACAAAAAAAGCAAGTATCTTAACTCAGCAGTGAAATTCAAACAGTTTTCATGTTGAAATACAACCATCATTTATAGAAACATACAATATTTTAAATGAAGCAACAAAAAAAACCTCTTGGCTGATACAGGCATAAAAATACTTAGCTTTTCCTATCACAATTTGTCTAAGAAGGTGCTGTAAAAAAAGTAAAAAAATTTTTTGGTTTATTTCTCCTCCCTTCAGCTACTCTGTGAGGTAAATTTTAAAGGTGGGGTAGATCTGAGGAAACTTTCCACCCACTTCCAAAATAATTCAAGAAGGAAAATTAACAATATATCCAACATTTTAATTGAGTAAACTTTAGTAAATAAAGAAGGCTCTTTTGTTATTCACAACATATGAATCTAAATTTGTGTCCCCCTATTTCTGTTATTCAATCATTGGTTGGAGGCATCCCGCATTACTGATTAGCTTGTTTTGTCACAGAAATTTTCCTTTCAGCAAGTCAATTCTTTCTAACATTGTCTCTTAAAAAATGCTAAACTCAACCTAAGTAAAAGTAAATTACCTCTAGGTTCATCAATGTAGAAAGAAACACCTTTTTTGTCCTCTTGTTCATCAACGTGATCATAAGTGATCTGTGGAACTGACAAGGAATTTTCTCCTGGGTTTATTACAGGTGCAGAACCATTACCACAGCCTAGCTTTCCTTTTCTTTTGGATCTTCTAGCCTGTTGTAGTAGAAATGGAATTATATCAGAAGATATTATTGAACACAGACAAGTAGACATGTGAACTTCACTATGCAGTCAATTCACTCGAGGTTGTAAGTTTTTTATTTAAAGAATGAAATTGAAATTCAGTGAAAGGGTTAGAACCTTAGTTTATGTTTTCAAAGTGTTTGAGTCTGAATTATCAACTAAAATCAGGTAAGAATTTGATTTTTAAGGGAAGATACCCAGCACATTCTGAAAAATCAGGTCTCAAGTACAATTTCTCAAACTGGGACAAAAACTCAAGGCATACAAAATACTAATCACTTGAGTATACAACAGCTTGGCTGCAACATCTTTCTAAAGCTCTAATTAAACATACCCTTAGACTTTGAACTATGAACTAGGCCCTGTGCAGCTTTTTCAACTAAAGAAAGTTTCAAAGGCAAAGTTAGGCACATCGGGAGAAGATAAATTCTTCCTCCTGCCTCCAAAGAGTTCTCCTGATTTTAGAAGCTTAATAAATACCTTACAATTGGTACTTAAAACCAAAAAAATCCAAACAGCTCCAGGCTGAATATATTCACAAATGGGACAATGCTGCTTGCTCTAAATAAACCGATATTTTTTTTTATGGTCTGCATTCAGAGTTTAGGAGTTCATTCTTCTGTTCAGCTCTGCAGCAGTTAAACAAATGCATGTTCAAAATTAGATGGGACAAAAAAATGGCAGAAATGGGTATTTATCGCAGATATTGGATGCACTACCACGCATCAAAATTCTTCTAGAGGCGAAGATCACAGGCTCTCACGGCAAGAAAAGAAACTAGGAATTCTATGAAGGACAAAATGCTACAACATACACAAGATGATCAATATATATTCAAGTCCTTAAAATAAGAAGATAGGCAGACAAAGAAAGAGCACCAGAAGGCGAGCCTTTGGTAAGACATGAAAGAACCATATGTTCTTAAATTAGGGTTAGCAGTTCACAGGGAGGTTCAAGTTTAGTAATATATCAGCAAAATCCCTCCCACTAGAGAAAACACTACCTATTTTTCCAGCTCTCCAACCATGGATTGCTTGCTGTTTAGGAGGCCTTACTGCAGCTTTACCCCTTTCCTCCTGTTTATTCTGTCCCCAGTTATGACAAAGAAAAGTCATGTCAAAGTCATGTTCTGCTCAATACTGAGTAGATGACACTGCTGTAACACCACAACACATGCATGCACACAGACCATGCAGTTACAGCTCTCTCCATGTGCCCAGGGGAAATTGTGGTGCCCTTCTCCTCTGGGCAACAGGCATCAGTGGGATTTCACTGCCTAAACCCAGGCCTACAACGTAATTTGAGAAACCCTGGATGTCTGAGCTCGACCTGCTGCAACCTCTGCCCTTCTGGCAGGGATGCTGAAGGCTGGGCAAGCTTGGCAATGAAACCACAGGACTGTGTTTAGACAATCCCACCTGTGCAGACAAACCCTGCTCCACTTTACTGCACCCACAGTTCAGTAAATTTGCCCTAATTTCTACACACAGCCCCAAATAAAAGTACCACAGAAAAGTACTTTTTTAGAAAAGTGTAGCTACTATCACAGCCACATGTCGAATAATTTTTAAACTATCTTCCTCCTTTCTTCCTTTATGAACCACTATGCAAAACGAATGCAAAAGGGGAAAAGTGTCATCATCGCTTTACCCTTTGAGAAGGTACGAGACTTCAAAGAGGATAAAACAATGGAGAATTGGCACCTGTCTGACCACCAGGGCAAATTAAAGTCGGAAGACATTTGTCCCTCAGGAGTATTTTACGCAAAACGAAACTAATCGTGCTGTGGCATGAGGAAAACAATCAGCTTTCCGAATTCTTCAGGCATTTCACCAGGCTTTTGGCAAGTTATCCCCACGAAATGAAAAGCGAGCACAGAACAGAGCTCTGCCAATCCTCCGTTACCTGTTTTCTCAGACTAGGGCTAGATGGCGCTGGTGACTTTTTGGGATTTTGCACTGGAGGTGTAACGTAGATCTTCCATGTCGCTGTGGAACTGCAGGATTTCTCAGCTGCATAGCACCGCCACAGAGTCTACAAGGAAACCCAAACCCAACAACCTCAGTGTTGTCCTGCAGGGCAGGTAAGTCAGGTTTTGCTGCAAATCAAACCGACAACAAGAACCTTCACTCAAGGTAAACACACTGCAGAGGGGTCTGGCTGCACTCATGGTGCTGCACCTCAACACCATAACTAGGAAAATACACTGTTGCCTCCACATCACTTTTGTGAAGGTAAATTGCACCAGGACGCATACACTCATCACACGGGGGATGTTCAGGACACCTTTTGGAGCTGGGATCTATCACTTCCCACAGTGGGGGAAAAAAAAAATCAAAACTAAACAATCCTCATGGAGGTAAAATCCCCACAAGCATCATTGGATACTGCTGCTTTCCTTTTTCTGCACTGTGCCACATGCTATTGTATTCTTCATATTAACATATAGAACATTATGCTGGGACATTTTTCTAAACAGAGGTGTCTGTTTACATGTATTTGTCCACACATTCATCATTTCAGGATTTGGCAGATGCACAAGACCTAACAGAATATGAAAAGGAAGTTATGGATTAAATATCTTACTGAAGTGATTTTTTTGTGTTTTGGATTTTTTTACTGTTTCACCAAATATTCTCATTGCATCCAGTTAGTGCCTGTGAATATCAGGTCAGTACATCATCCTGTGCTCACCCAGAGAGGGAGGACAAGCTATTATTTAATTTCTCTAGTGACTGAATGGGATCGAAAAGATAAAAGTGGTTAAACACAAGTTATAGATTTATAATAAAATCTACTTAAACTACTAGGCCACACTCCCTCTCCAATAAACTCATAAGTATTTTAATGTTAGTGGCCTTACCTGAATTAGGGAAGCTGCAGCTGGGATTTGTCTGTTGAAATGCTTCTGACGTTGTTTCTGCTGTACTTTCAAGGCAAAACCAGACCCCAGAATACCCTAAATATAACCAAAATTACCAGTCAGACTCCAATCTGGCTTCACATACTTAAATTAAATAAGCACATGTTATAAGAGACTTTCTGAGAAAAACAAAAGTTAAGAATAATCAAGTGTCCACAGTGACAGAATTCTATTTATTCCAACAAATAACTCTGAATTTGAGCAGATCAATACTGGCATCATGTAATGTCCATCAACAGCATATGTTTATTGCTGTGATCAACAGGTTGCAGAAGTCAGAGGCATTCAGAGGCAGACATATTCCAGAGGGAGCCCTACACGACAGTGGGAGAAGTGAATAACAATGTCACAACTCACTCTCAGCTATTCTTTGCACTTATTTTTAGTTCCATGCCACGAAAAAAACAAACACCAAACCCTTCCCCATCCCTACAAAAACTCCTTCCCACCCCCCAAAAAAGCTCCATCACCCCACACCAAAAAAAAAAAAAAGAAATCCAACTTAACAATGCCACAACTAAAGACAGAACCCAGTTTGCTTTTCCATGCAAACTGAGCAAAGAAGGTAAAGACAGGCTTTATAATTTCAATGTCACTGTTAAAATTGACTGAAGAAATACTTTGTCTTGTCTAATTGCTTTGATAGTATTGTCTTTACTCTCCCAAAGTAAAGATCCCAGAAGCCCGAAGATCTCTATAGCACCACATAGGATGGCAGATGCAGTTCCCTAGATCTCTGCTTTGTAGCACTGTTCCTCTTGCTCCTCTCCTCACAGAACACCAAATTATTATCATATAATAACCAAATATCAGAAACAAAGAAGTGTTCACCTCTGGCACCAGCATGCTGATAAAAAATTCCCTCTTCAACTCATGGACTAGAATAACATCGGTTCTTCAAGTAGTGGAAGTTATTCTTACCTCTTTTCTAGGCCACCTTTGTCTAAAATGGCTGCTGTGAAGATACAGTCATTTCATTCATAGAATGATAGAATGGCTTGGGTTGAACAGGACCTTAAAGCTCATCCAGTTCCAAACCTTGGGTAGGGACACCTTCCACTATCCCAGGTTGCTCAGAGCCCCATCCAATCTGGCCTTGAATATTTCCAGGGAAGGAGCAGCCACAGCTTCTCTGGGAAACTTGTTCCAGTGTCTTACCACCATCACAATCTAACCCTACATTATTTCAGTGTGAAGCCATTGCCCCTTGTCCTGTCACTCCAGGTCCTTGTCAATAGTCTCTCTCCATCTTTCCTGTGGGCTCCCTTCAGGGACTGCAAGGCACCATTAGGTCACCCCAAAGCCTTCTCTTCTCAAGGCTGAACAATTCCAATTTTTTCAGCCTTTTCTTATAGGAGAGGGACTTTATACCTTGGAGCATCTTGGCAGCTCCCTTCAGGGACTGCAAGGCACCATTAGGTCACCCCAAAGCCTTCTCTTCTCAAGGCTGAACAATTCCAATTTTTTCAGCCTTTTCTTATAGGAGAGGGACTTTATACCTTGGAGCATCTTGGCAGCCTCCTCTGGACCCACCCCAACAAGTCCATGTCCTTTCTTTGTGTGCACAGACACACAAACAAACCCCTGGGGATGTGTATGTGCACATTCTGAAGCAACACCCAACCCCTGTTCTTTCCTATCAAAGGCACCAATTTAAAACTACCTAATTGTGCACCCAAGTCAGACAGATGCCTTATTGAAGTGATTTGAATTTTACTCACCGCTGGCAGAGCGAAGAAAGAGATAGCAAATACTGAAAAACAGGAAGCTATTGTCTTCCCAATCCACGTCTGGGGAACTTTGTCTCCATAACCAATTGTTGTGACAGTTACCTAGGCCAGAAACAAACATCTGTTTCAGTGCAACGGGGTACCTTTTTTCTCCAAAAAAGCAGGAAAAAAGAACAAAACAGAAGAGAGATTAGAGAAGTATCAGGAGATAGATATGAATCAACAGTATTTAGATTTGGGGATAAGGAAACCACAGGAGTATGCTCAACATCACTGTAGATTTATCCTAGTTTTACATTCTTTAGCAGACATTCACAGCTGACCACTGTTTTGGAGGCAACAGTAGTGTGGACTCAGGATGACTCTCTCAAGCTGGCTGCTTCCACCCTTCCAAAACTGCAAGAATCAGCCCTGTGGGCTTGAAGCTTTTCTGCTTTTGCTTTTGAAACTTAGTTCCACAGTGGGGAGAAGAAAGCCTTGAAAGCACTGACTTGCACACAACCAACACGTGGATATCTGCCCAACTCTGCAGTCAGGCAGACACTAGAAGAGGCAGGGGAAACTATGTCCTGTGCTGACAGAACAAAAAGGCACAGAACACCAGCCCAGCTGAATCTTCATGGCAAGAGGGAGAACAGACAACCATTCCAAGGACATATTAACTCCTGAAGTCAACCTGCCAACAGACCAAGAGCTGAACACAAGAGAGCCCTGTGCGTAGCTTTTGTTCCTCCCCCCAAGAAATGCAATACTTTACCACTAAAATTGTGTTTAAGCCACAAGATCCTTATACTGCTCATTTTGTGTTGGGGACCAGTGCTCCTCCAGCACAGCTCAGGCAGCAAAAAGAAAAACAACATCCAAAAAACAGGGGCTAAACCTGAATAGAGACCCTGGTCTGGCTGGCCAGACCCATTCAGGGTTTCTAGCACACTCAGAGTTCTGATGCTGCCATAAAATGGTGTGAGAAAAGTGGCTTGTACCCCCTGAGAAGTAAAAGGCTTCTAATGAGGAAATGAAGAATTCTGTCACCAATACTAACCACAAGGGAGAACTTTAAATAGAAAAAATGCACTTTTATTTGGGAGCACCAGCCCAGTCACCCTGCCTTCACTTTGCCTTGAATGGTAGCAGAAATACAGCCAAAGCAGACTTAAAATAATATGTAAATTTACACTGACTACAAAAGAGGCTGCCTTTTATGGAAAAATTTGCTGACAAATGCTTAGATATTATGCAAAAATAGGCTTCTCCAAAGAAACTATCAAGCAATGAAGGCATGAGAAGGCTATATTTCTTCCTCCTCCCCTCAGAACAGTTCTACAGAGAGCTGGAAGAAAGATTTGCAGGGAGAAAATGACCAACTACTATCAAACTTAGTTTTTCCAAGTTCAAAAAAAGTTAGGCATGTGTTGATTCATCCTAAATTTCTCATTTGATGAATTCCACTTTGTAGAAGCTATATCCTTGAACGAATATTGTTATTTTGAACTGCAAACTGCTCTCAGCAGGAACTCTGTCTTGCCAGGTGCTTGTCCAGATTTAATGTGGTTTGTGAAGTGACTCAGGTGCTGTGTACTACCAGCAGTACAAACATACGAGTTTGCCAGCCCCCCAAATTAAACCAGACCCCCCAAAACTCAACTGTGAAATGCACTATGTGTTAGTGGGCAGTGAAGGAAGTTAAAGCAGTGTTTCTTTAATAGAGCTTCAGCTCCTCAGTGCACCCAGATGACCCCTTAAAGTCTGTGATTTTTCATTCCTTTTCCTCTCTTTTTTCCTTATGAAAGGCTTCTTGGTTTTTTGTGGGCAGTGTGTTTGGTTTGGGGTTTTTTTCTGACTTCTCCAGCACTCAGGACTTAAAAACAAACTGCAGTAAGGTTGAGCTGCCTTAGTGTTACTATGGAAGACAGCATGAAAGCTGTAACCACAGAAAAGATGAATTTTCCATCTCTACAGCAGGCATTTGGCTGGCAGATTCCTGCAGGTGCCTGAACATGTTTCAGAAAGTTTTTCCCTGGCTACCTTAAGAGGGTTCCTTCTTGCTAATCTAATTAGTACATTGAATATGTGGGAAGGATTATAAATAATGTAGTTCTCTTGCTTTCTTAATCACAACAGAATTTTTTTCTACTTGTACATCCAAAAGTTATTAGTATCTCTGAGAAGAGGATGTTGAATAATTGGACTTTGGAAAATAACACCTCCTTTGTGTCAGATTTACGATGGCACAGTCCAGCTGCTATGCATTTGCTCTAACACAGGCTCTGAAAACATAATGTACACTTCAAAAAGGGAAGAACTCTAATTCAGTAGAAGTCAACAGAGCTGCTCAGGTGCTTTAAGACAGGCAGATGTCCTCGAGTGTGAAGTGTCAGGACTGCACACCTCAAGAAACATACTAAATATAAAGGGGTTCAAACTGCTACCTCTGGCATGGAAATTTACTACTGGAAATTCTGAGCAACAGATCCTAAGTACCTCTGCCAGTTAACACCAGTTTACTGGATCAACTGTTAAACTCAAATTCAATGGTACAGAAGAGTTGAGTTTGCAGCAAGACCAATCAGCATTACCAGCAGCAAGAGACAAGGGCCAACAGAAGAGAAGCCTCCTACGTGCTCTTCTTTCCTAAAGAAAAAATACCCAGAAAGGACAGGGAAGCTGCTGTGACATGGGTTGCAATTCTGGTATCCTGTAACTTCCGAAAGTGGCTTCCTGTAAAATACAAGTAGTCTTTGATGTCTTTGCAGTTCAACCCGTTTGCCTGCCACAAATCTAGGTGAAACAACTTTGCATTTAACTGAGGCAGGTGAANCTTCATGGCAAGAGGGAGAACAGACAACCATTCCAAGGACATATTAACTCCTGAAGTCAACCTGCCAACAGACCAAGAGCTGAACACAAGAGAGCCCTGTGCGTAGCTTTTGTTCCTCCCCCCAGGAAATGCAATACTTTACCACTAAAATTGTGTTTAAGCCACAAGATCCTTATACTGCTCATTTTGTGTTGGGGACCAGTGCTCCTCCAGCACAGCTCAGGCAGCAAAAAGAAAAACAACATCCAAAAAACAGGGGCTAAACCTGAATAGAGACCCTGGTCTGGCTGGCCAGACCCATTCAGGGTTTCTAGCACACTCAGAGTTCTGATGCTGCCATAAAATGGTGTGAGAAAAGTGGCTTGTACCCCCTGAGAAGTAAAAGGCTTCTAATGAGGAAATGAAGAATTCTGTCACCAATACTAACCACAAGGGAGAACTTTAAATAGAAAAAATGCACTTTTATTTGGGAGCACCAGCCCAGTCACCCTGCCTTCACTTTGCCTTGAATGGTAGCAGAAATACAGCCAAAGCAGACTTAAAATAATATGTAAATTTACACTGACTACAAAAGAGGCTGCCTTTTATGGAAAAATTTGCTGACAAATGCTTAGATATTATGCAAAAATAGGCTTCTCCAAAGAAACTATCAAGCAATGAAGGCATGAGAAGGCTATATTTCTTCCTCCTCCCCTCAGAACAGTTCTACAGAGAGCTGGAAGAAAGATTTGCAGGGAGAAAATGACCAACTACTATCAAACTTAGTTTTTCCAAGTTCAAAAAAAGTTAGGCATGTGTTGATTCATCCTAAATTTCTCATTTGATGAATTCCACTTTGTAGAAGCTATATCCTTGAATGAATATTGTTATTTTGAACTGCAAACTGCTCTCAGCAGGAACTCTGTCTTGCCAGGTGCTTGTCCAGATTTAATGTGGTTTGTGAAGTGACTCAGGTGCTGTGTACTACCAGCAGTACAAACATACGAGTTTGCCAGCCCCCCAAATTAAACCAGACCCCCCAAAACTCAACTGTGAAATGCACTATGTGTTAGTGGGCAGTGAAGGAAGTTAAAGCAGTGTTTCTTTAATAGAGCTTCAGCTCCTCGGTGCACCCAGATGACCCCTTAAAGTCTGTGATTTTTCATTCCTTTTCCTCTCTTTTTTCCTTATGAAAGGCTTCTTGGTTTTTTGTGGGCAGTGTGTTTGGTTTGGGGTTTTTTTCTGACTTCTCCAGCACTCAGGACTTAAAAACAAACTGCAGTAAGGTTGAGCTGCCTTAGTGTTACTATGGAAGACAGCATGAAAGCTGTAACCACAGAAAAGATGAATTTTCCATCTCTACAGCAGGCATTTGGCTGGCAGATTCCTGCAGGTGCCTGAACATGTTTCAGAAAGTTTTTCCCTGGCTACCTTAAGAGGGTTCCTTCTTGCTAATCTAATTAGTACATTGAATATGTGGGAAGGATTATAAATAATGTAGTTCTCTTGCTTTCTTAATCACAACAGAATTTTTTTCTACTTGTACATCCAAAAGTTATTAGTATCTCTGAGAAGAGGATGTTGAATAATTGGACTTTGGAAAATAACACCTCCTTTGTGTCAGATTTACGATGGCACAGTCCAGCTGCTATGCATTTGCTCTAACACAGGCTCTGAAAACATAATGTACACTTCAAAAAGGGAAGAACTCTAATTCAGTAGAAGTCAACAGAGCTGCTCAGGTGCTTTAAGACAGGCAGATGTCCTCGAGTGTGAAGTGTCAGGACTGCACACCTCAAGAAACATACTAAATATAAAGGGGTTCAAACTGCTACCTCTGGCATGGAAATTTACTACTGGAAATTCTGAGCAACAGATCCTAAGTACCTCTGCCAGTTAACACCAGTTTACTGGATCAACTGTTAAACTCAAATTCAATGGTACAGAAGAGTTGAGTTTGCAGCAAGACCAATCAGCATTACCAGCAGCAAGAGACAAGGGCCAACAGAAGAGGAGCCTCCTACGTGCTCTTCTTTCCTAAAGAAAAAATACCCAGAAAGGACAGGGAAGCTGCTGTGACATGGGTTGCAATTCTGGTATCCTGTAACTTCCGAAAGTGGCTTCCTGTAAAATACAAGTAGTCTTTGATGTCTTTGCAGTTCAACCCGNAGTTCAACCCGTTTGCCTGCCACAAATCTAGGTGAAACAACTTTGCATTTAACTGAGGCAGGTGAATGTAATTAGCATTTCATTCCAACTCTCATTCGCTCTCTGTTTTCTCTTTTCTTCACATTTATACCTTTCAGGTCATTTATATCAAGTTCAGCAAGCTTGCACTTTTCTACTCACAGCAAAATGTTCCTCATAACACACTCTGTGGTTTTTGTCAGACACATAAGACTTCCAAATACTTGCTACCAAGATTTTTTTTTGCTATGGTTCAGTTTTGAAAGGCAAAAGTGAAATCAAATTTCACTCCCTAGTAATTCCACATCTGTGTTTCTATGTTATGGAAGATTTGAAAAGAAAAAGAAACTGATTCACTTTGTCCTTTGTCACTGTTCCCAGCTGTGAACTGCACCTGCACTGTGACTCACTAAATGCTGAGGAGGCCTAGATGCCTGAAAAGCTTAAACAACAATTTAAACACTGTTCTTCATGTGCCTCACACAGCTAGAGAAAGAGAAGCTGATTTTAGCTTGCTATTGCATGAAAAAAGTCAAGTTTTGGAAAACAACAAAATCCATTGAACACTTTGCATGGCCTACACACACAATTTGAGGCACAGATTCCAAGTCATCTATCTCAACAAGGTAATAATGTGTATTTTAAACTTATTTGTTGGTCTTCATATCTGAACTCCTTTTAAATGCCTGAAGTCCTATGTCATATAAACACATTCAGACTTTTTTGACCTTAACTGTTTTTACTCTTTACTCAAATCATTGCTGTAGCTTGTAGCATTTAGAAGTATTTTGCAATCCTTATCTAAATATTCACTGCAACTCATAAAGCAAGCTCTGGATAACTAGAGCTTTAAAAAAAAAAAAAGAGAAGGAAGGAAAGGAAGGTAGAAAAAGTGCGCTGGGTTCACATGGAAGTTTTATTTTTATTAATGCAGGAATAACCTGTGCATGAATATATGTGGACAGAACTGGATGCTGAAAGTGATAGCTAGTACCTAAACAGATTGCTGGAAATCCTTTTTTGTTTTCCACTGTACCTTGCTCCCCCCAGTTTGGTAAGGGGTTCTTCTTTCCTCCCATTCAGGTCTGACTATTGGCATTTCTGGCCTTTTACAGTTACAGGTCTAGGAATGACTTTATGCAACACCAAAGACATTGTGCAGAGCCAACATGAGTCACCATCCTCTAATGCTTA
Source organism: Calyptomena viridis (assembly GCA_013390005.1). NCBI lineage: Eukaryota > Metazoa > Chordata > Aves > Passeriformes > Eurylaimidae > Calyptomena > Calyptomena viridis. Next base: position 1,321 of record WEIV01017852.1, on the reverse strand, counting down.
CATATTAAATTTAGANTCTAATGGTTACATATTAAATTTAGACATCCTTATCCATAAACTGTATGTTTTCCCCTCTTTCACTGGCATCATTCCAGTTCAACTATACTACAAACTTACTTGGACCTTCACTGTGCTAGAAAAATTCATGAGCTATTTCTAATGGGTTTAGCTGAATTAGCACAAACTTTTAAGGGAGTCTCTGATGCTGCTGGACTTCCCACAAGGAGCCTCACTTTTAATTAGATATACTTCACAGACCATTAGTAAAGC
>WEIV01017851.1:516216-594159 GCA_013390005.1 Calyptomena viridis | reverse complement strand
CCTCACGCCCCGCCGCCATCTTGCCCGCGGAGAACCGGAGGGGCTGAGCTCCGCCGCCGCCTCTCCCTCTGCCTCTCCCCCTCCTTCCCCTCCGGCCGGGCCGCCTTCTCCCGCGGCCGGGGGGCCGGAGCCGGCAGGTAAGGCCTTCAGCCAGGGGCACTCCCGCCCGCTCAGCCCACTTCACCCGGCGGTGTGAGGGCAGGACATCCCCTTCCCCGCACGGCGTTCTGCCGCCGTAGGAATGGGCTATGCCGCCCTCCCCTCAGGGGATGAGGACCCTCTCCTGGGCGGGCCCCTTTGCGGGGCTGCTCGGGCTCCCCGGCAGCCCTACAGGTGAGGAGGAGCGGCGTGGGGCTGCGATGTGCTCCGGCCGTTCCAGGAGAGGAGGGACGGGATCCACAGGGCCTGGGTAACCCACCTGGAGCAGCTGAAGGATTGTAGAGAGGTGTGGGCTGGAAGGATCTGTTAGCCCAGGGGGATAGGTGAGTGCGAAGGGCCGGGAAAATTCCCGGTGGGGGGATGCGAGAGGGTTCAGATCCCCTCCATCCAAGAGGGAACAATTCCATGGTTATCCCATACAGTTATCCTGCCTCTGTTGCTTTCTGTGTGGACATGATCAGTTCGTGGAGGCGTAGAGCCATGTGTACCCAGTAATTGTTGTGTTCATCATGGTGTGTCTGTAATTGTGTGCAGCCCAAAAGGCAGGGCAGGAGTTCATGCTGCAGCCGCCTCCTGGTGCATGTCCTCTCCCAGACCTTGGAAGGTTTTCCCACCTCAAACCAGAGGCTTATTGTCCCATGTACCCGTGTGGTGTCACATCTTTGCACATCTAATAAAGTTCTGTGACCTGCTTGTCATCACAACACCCGTTTCAAGGTTGATACATCTGTACTACTCTTTAAATGCAACTTTCTTCCACACACACACTATAGCCCACTTGTAACTGATGAAGTACAACCACAAGAAGTCCTTGACCTATGGTTATGGGAAGAGCAATGTTCAGCGTTGCTGGTGAATGCATCAGTATCTTATTATGGTGTAAAATTCACCTTGAGCACTAATTGGGAACAACAACTCTTGTCTTTCATCAGATCTCTTAATGCTGCTCATTTCTCTAATACATCAAATGAAGAAGACACAGTTGGAAAAATAAGTGCTTTTGCTGCGTGAATGCTTTTAGTAATATGGCAAGTTGTATCTACTTTGTTCTCATCCAGCCACATAAGCAGGGTGCTCTCAGGTGCTGCTCTGAGTAATAAAAGCATTTCTAGTCCAGGCTCACTTTGGATCTGAGGTGGATCTTTAACACCATTATGAATATTTGATGGATGATGGCCATTAGTTAACAGCTGGGAGTTGCAGAGAGTAGCTGAGCAGCAGAGCAGAGAAACACTAGCTGAGAAATAGGTTTCTCCTAAAATTTTTAGGTACTTAGTTTGGGAAAGATACAGGTCTTGCTTTGTGGGTGTGGAGAGCCCACCTGGTTGTAGTGGAGTGAAACATCCAAGTTTTCTGGGGCTGACACTCCCTGTTTGTGCTCATGCTGTGCACATTTTGGAAGTTCTGATGACAGGCAGGTTTTCATTCACAGCAGTTGAGCAGAGCTCAGCCTCGACATCAGGAGATCTGTTGTTAGGAAGGTCCTGGTTTGATTCTGGCTCTTCATGAGGGTGAATCAGGTTCCTCTGACAAAATCAAACTGAGCAAGAGAATGTCTGTTTGCAAAGGTAAGATGAAGAGTTTCTTTACAGAGCCAGCTGCTCCTGTAATACAAAACCTGTTGCTTTTCTTTTAGTTGGTGTTTTTGAGTACTTGATATACCGTCAGCTTTTTCTAATGAATTACGTGTGATTATTAGATAACTTTCTCAGCAGGGAGAGGTTTAAGAAGAAAGCAGTTACTGATTTATCTGTAACTTCTGTTTTCTTTGTTTTGAATTATGCCACTTGTATTTAATGTTTCCAGTCCCCTACATAATGCTGACATGGATTATGAAGGATTGGATTACTTATACAGCAGAAGTGAAGTGCAGTAGCCCAGGACTTTTTAAGTTTAATTCTACTTCAATCTATCAGAGGCTGCTGGACAACGTGATTTTTTTTTTTTCTTTTATTTGGCTAAAATGTTACAGTAGAAGAAATCAGAAAAATGCAATTTATGATGAATAATAAAAAGATGGAATCCCATCATATCTTTGGTGAGATTAGTAGTTTGTGCCTTTATTTGAAACAAAAAAATTGCATTTTTTTCCTGATGTTTTTCTCCTGTTTTCACAGAAGAATTATTGGTCTCAAAGAATGACAACGCCTGCTTCAACAAGTGGATTCATTGTGCAAGAGGTCATTATTTACAGCTGCCAGCTTTATTGAACTCTTCCTTACATTTCATCCTTATTTGTAAGTTTATAATCTGTTGTAAAGTGATGAAAAGTGACACAGCCATGGAAAGAGACTCTTGTAGCCAGGACCCAGGAGCTCTGTTTAGTTCAGTTCTGACAGGCTTCATGATCTTGGAAAAGTCAATAAGTGTTGCTCAGTTCTGGAAAATGAACTGATGGAAAAGAGAATCTCTGTTAGTAGATGATAGCCTGAGGAAAGCAGTAAAAATAGGAAAAAACCTGTTGAAACTAGGAGGCTTTCTGGGGATGCTGGAAAATACAGGCTTATGGGAAAATCTTTGCTTTCTAAACAGCCAAAATTTGTTTCTTGTTTCTAGCATTGTGGCTCTAACTGACCTTTGATCTCTTGCAGTCTTTTAGAAGTGGAAAACCAACTTAGGGTTGATGTTTTGTGTGTCATCCACTGAATTTGGGGCCATCATGAATNCTCTGTTAACAGAGTATGATACACACTTTTTGTAGTGATACCCCTTTTTGTAGTGATGGGGATCTGTGCTAATATTGACATGGAATTAATACAGCAGACATTACTCTTCCATTATCCATGTTAGTTGTTCCTCTTCACTCTACATTGACTTTTTTCTGTAGAGAAAAATTGCATTAAAGTGTTTTTTTTAAGTATTATGCATGTATATGTTGCCATGTGTATATACATATATAGAGAGCGAGAAAACATATTAAAAATTAGAAATTGTTGCATGATTAAGTATTCAAGCATTTTTTTTCCTGCTGCTGCTTCTACTGAGCTTGACTTGAAAATGAGTTTATCTTAGTCTGCAGTGCAGCTTTTGGAAATTGTAGGTGCTTTTTAAAGAGATGTCCACTATAATTACTGGTTTTATGGTTTGGGATTTTCTTTCCCTGGTTTTCTCCTGTGGAATACAGCATTTTCAGTAGCTATTGCAGTGTAGGGGATTTGCATTTGTTTTGTCCCTCCTTTCCTCATATTGACTTCCACGTTTTTCCTGCCTCCACAGGCGCTTGGGAGTTGAGATGGGGAAGGTTCAGGTCTATCAGGAGCCAAACAGAGGTGAGAATTTCACCAGCAAAGCTGGAAATGTGCCTAACACTGGTGTGCATGTATTGACTCCCCCTTTCTTAGACTCTGTTGGGTTTTTCTGGTGCAAAAATGACATATTTCTCTTCTTGGCAGAAACAAGAGTGCAGATTCAGGAGTCTGTGAGAGGAAAGGATGTATTTATCATCCAAACAGTTTCCAAGTGAGTACCTGTTTAAAGGCTCTGTGCTTTACAGAGCTATGGGCTCTCCATGGGAATGGTGCTGGTTTTAATTTTAACCACCTTTTATGTATGTGATACAGTGTAATAAGCTTAAATTAACCAGATAGAGACTTTTCTTCCCTTTTCAGCTGCCCATCTCCAGCACCATCACAAAGTTCTAAGTGTGGAACTGGCAATGTGTCCTTGTGATTCAAAAAACAAATTCTTTGGTTAAGTGAAAAGAACTTTACAAATGCTAAGATTTTTTTTAAATGGTAACGGAAATAGTAGGTTTTAGTTGATGATCACCTTTCATCTAAAAAGATACTCTCTCCATCTTTTCACTTAGGGCAGAGAATAGATCTTCATTGTTAAGGATTTAGCCTGCTCTTGGCTTAAAAATAGAGGAATATGCTGTTAAGTACAAAATTTTTTTTAAAAGACATATCTATGTGGAAAAATACACATCTTTTGTTTAGTGAACAAGAGAAAGTGATATTTGGGATAAATTATGGACTACTCTTTTACAGGAACACTGTCCAACAAAAACTCTGAATTATCCAAAATAGCCAAGCGAAAAAAGTAAAGAAATGTAATTCTGGTGAGGAATTAAAGTGCTGGGTCCAGGGCACTTGCCATCCTGAGGGCTGGAAGCTTAGTTTGCTCAGTCACCATACTGTGAACTACCTTGGCATGAAATCCCTGGAGTGGGTATAAATACTGTGCTGAACACAGGACTTTATGCACAAGACACAGAATTGGATGTTTCTCATTGCAGGGATGTGAATACCACGATCATGGAGCTTCTCATCATGGTGTATGCATGTAAAACCTCCTGTGCCAAAAGCATTATTGGAGTGATTCCTTACTTCCCATACAGCAAACAGTGCAAGATGAGGAAAAGAGGCTCCATTGTCTCTAAATTACTGGCCTCAATGATGTGCAAAGCTGGTAAGAATGTGGGCTGTGCTGAAATAATCAGGGCAAGGGGGGCTCCTGCTGTCAGCTTCCAGGTTTAGAGAGGTCTGTGCACAAATTGAGACTGCTTAAAAATATCTGCCAAGTTTTTCATGTGTTTAAACCCACATAAAAAGGAGAATTAATTAGAAATGTTTCCAAATGGTGAGTTCATAAAAACCCCAAACTTGAAACAACCATTTTACATTGTGTCCTACTGAATTGGCAAAATGAGTCTGCTGGGCTCAGCTGCTTTGGGCTGTGGTATCCATCTCTTAATGCCATTCTTTCTGTTTCTGACACTCTGCAACAGTTGTGCCCTGTCATTTCTAGCTTGTTTTTTCCCTGTTGGTTGAATTTATCTGTCCTTTACGTTTGACATGATGTATGAGAATGAGAATTCATTTTCACAGCCTTCAACACGTTTTCTGCTCCTTTCCTTTCACTTCCCTCCCTGGGAAAAAAACGGACAGTTATAACAAACACAGTGTGATGTGGTTTGTTATTTTGAATGAAGTGGGTTTTGATGTTTAGGAGCTGGGTCCATTTTTCAGGAGTTCAGGACTGCTGGGATCTGTGTGACATGGGACAAAGTAGTGCTTCCATTTTGTCCCACGGAGAAGGACCTTACCTGCCTCAGTGTGGCACTACTGAGTCAGTTATGTGGAGTGTTCTGAGCGTTTTGTTTCTTTAAATTCACTGTGGAAGTATTAAAACATGTTAATGCCAATGTGCTGAAGAGGGACATAGTTAATTTGTTACATACTTTCACTGAATATAATGTTGTTCTTGTGCAGCTTGGAGATTTTCTGTAAAAACTTCAGAGAAACTTAGATTTTGTCTGTTCTCTGTTCCTTTTCTTGATGTGCTTCTCTGTGTGTCTTGTTCCTATTTTTTTTTCAGGACTGACTCATCTTATTACCATGGATCTACATCAGAAGGAAATACAGGGCTTCTTCAATATTCCAGTTGATAACTTGAGAGCTTCCCCATTTTTACTACAGTACATCCAAGAAGAGGTGAGGAAGGCCTGCTGTTACAGTTGCTTTTTTAATTTTTTTTTGTCATGTCTCAAGGCATCTGAAACAAATTCCTCTGAAAAGATTAACTCTTCGAACTGAATTTTAATGGGAGGAAAGGTCGTGTTGGGGCAGTTGATTCCCCCACATGCTTAACTTTTGCTTTCACAGAGAGCTGGTATTTTTTTACCTGTGCAGCAATGCTGATCTGTCTTCTTGTATATATGCCCCTAACTAATATTGAAAAAAAGTTAGGATTTTTGTGCTCTTGATGCACAAAAGTCTTTCCTCTTCTTTTCCTGTTCCCATGACATTTATAAGATGGACTGCTCATGTGGGTTTAATTTTTATCTCATGATAAAAGCCACTTTGGGAATTGTAAACTGTGAGAGAGTCTATTGATCACACTCTAGAAGTAAGACCAGATGATTTCTTGTGTGGAAATCTTAACCACTGTTTGTTCAGCATGTCTGGACTTGAGGAGCTTAATTTGGGGTGTTCTGTGCCTCCATTTCTCCATCTTGTTTTTATAAGTGCTTTGAGAAGGGCTCCTGGTAGATTCATCTATACAAATTGTGCAAATGATAATTGTAGGTGTAAAATACACGTTAAGCCTCTGACTAATTATAATTTGGACTAAAGCAAATGCTTTCCTCCTGGTGAGAGAGAAGGTTTAGTTCACTCTTACTTTTGAATCCAAGCTCTTTCTTTTTATAGTTGTGAACACTTCAATTTAAAAACCAAAACAAAACACACCCCACCCACCCCACCCCCTTAAGAAAACCCAAACCCACATGATTTTATTATGACACTGTTAAAATCTGTTTGGGGAATCAGTTACCATTTGAATTTCTCATTACCATTTAATTTAGCAATAGAGTCAAAGAGGATGGCAGAACAAAACTCCAGGCTCTGGCTTTGCCACAGTCATTCATCTTGTGTTCCAGCAGAGAAGAATTGCACTTTGTAAGCACTTGCTAAGTTAGCAAAAGAAAAGAAATGGGAAACCAAATATGCAGACACAGGACAAATAAAGGTTGTGCCTTTATATGTTGAATGTGTAGTTTATGGTTGATAACATGATCATGGGCCTGGTTTGGTCTTGAAGCACGTTTAGTTTCATGAGCTTTTAATGGGTTACAAAGAATTGTTGCAGCTTTGAGTGTGGCACTGCTGAGCAATCTAACAAATGAACATTTTTAGAGATCTGAAGTATATGTAGACAAGTCTAAAAAGATATTTTTGGTTCTTTATTTCTTCCTTCTTCTGGTCATCCATGAGGGGACGTGCTAAAAGCAGAGTTGACTGAATGGATCTGATCACTTGGGATCTGTTTTGGCAAGTATCTTCACCAGCCAGATCTTTTATAGTATCTCTTCTTAAAACCTCCATCTGGTGTTGCTCAGAAGGAATTTAGTGTTCATCTCAAGTTCCTGGTGTCCCCAACTTCCTGGATATCCTGCACTGGGAATGCCAGAGCTTCCAAAGCAGTGGGAGTTGTGATGGGGTGTATTGAGTAGCACGAAATGGAGTCCAGCTTGATAAGAATGGAGGTCACTTAAAAAACATTTCACTGAAAGTTAGGAGGACAAAGGCTTGTAGTTCTTTCCTGTTGGGATCTTACGCATAGTCGTGAAGAGAATTACTCAGTGTTCTGGGATGAAGAAAGTCCAGTCAGTGAAATTCATGTGATATGAAAACAATGTGGTGGTTTTCCTCTGCCTGCTTAGCAAATGTTGGATACTTGGTGTCTTCTCTCTTTCCTTTGTGTACATGTTAATCCCAGAGTGACGTAGCTCTTTGTTTTGAGGAGTTGTTGATACCTTACTGTCTTTTGGATGACATTTCTGCTTTCTGACTTCATTCTTGAAGAGCTGAGAACAAATTTGGTAATTTGGCAGGGGAAAAATGAGGCAGTGGTGTCTGAACAAGATCAAAGGCTTTATTATGTCAAGTGACAGGCCCTGCCTTGTCCATACCTTCCATCATGTTAATCTTTGTAGCCTCTTGTATAACTAAGTGTTTGTAAAGGACAGAACGTGCTGAATTCCCAGTTTTATAGGTGGAGTTAGTAACATTGTGGATTATTCATGTTGCCCGACAACATCCTCAGAAAAGTTTTTGTTTTCAGTTGGTTAAGTTCTCGCCAGAATGTTTGTGTTTCCCATGTTCATTTCAGGGAGAGCTTTTGGAAATACTCAGCAAGTGCAGTTTGTATGTTTGAGGATAAGACTGTGGAAAGATTGTTTTATTGTAGAAGTTACTTTGCCTGTATTTGCAGAAAAGCCAAGTGTTTCTATGCTCTGGAATGGCAGTTTCATACCTAAAAGCAGGATGATGAACTGAATGTCAGTGTTATCCCCCCAGATTTGTGAAATTACATCTGTAACGGATCAATTTGCAGGCTTTTAATAAAGAGTTTTCCATAGGGACTGGACCTGCTCTGTAGGACTTGGCTTGGCTAAGGATTGTGGTTATGGCAATGGGTAGAAGGCCAGGCAGGTTCTCTGTGAGCTGCTCCCCATAGAGATGGATCATCCCAAGGCAACACAGTGAAGGAAACTACTGAGTTTGCAAGGAGTGGGGTAAGATGAGGTGCTAGGGGGAGTGTAGGTTGGAAAGGATAACTGGATTGTAAAGGCAAAAGGAGTCTGATACGGAGTCACTGCAGGAAAAATGGAGATGAAACTTTGGAAAGATGGGGACTGACATGCTGGTTAAATGGAGAGCAGCAGCTGGGAGTGAAAAACCAGTATGAGAGTGGGGCAGGGGCAGCAAACTTGGGAGTAGACTGTGTTTGTGAAGCCTGACTGAAGTACCTGTGAGACCTCAAAAGCAAACCCAGGCTTCCTGGCCTTACCCCTGAGGTGCTGTCAGTGTTTGCAGCAGCATCTCCTGCTCATGGGCAGTGTGGAAGACAGTTTGTGACTCCAGGATAGTGCAGTGGCTGTGGAATTTTTATCCCTTCTGAGGGTCCATAGAAACAGTCAGTATGATGTGATGAAGAAGTGTGACTTTTCTCAGTATATCTGTAAAGCAATAGGAAATTGGTGAAGTGCTGTTTTCCAGTAATCAAAGACAATTTAAATTGAACAGGAAACTTTAATTTTGATGGTTTCCTGTTTTTTTAAACACTTGTGCACCCTGATGTTCTTCTAAAGCAGTGACTTCTGTGTTATCTGTACTGTAACATGGGGTTTATGAAAGGTACAGTTTGAAGTTAATACCTGCATTTTCTAAACACCTGTTTTTACTGAGCTGTCAACTCTGATCATGTCCCGTGGATTCTCGAGGTTGTTTTCTTAGGTAAAAATGTTCGATGCTTAAAATTCTTCTGGCAAAATAAAGTTCTCTGATTCTTACTGAGTTTAAATTTGTCTAAAGATATGAAGTGGACATTGCTATGTGTTATTTACTACAGATACCAGACTACAGGAATGCTGTAATTGTGGCCAAATCTCCTGCGTCTGCAAAGAGGTGGGTAAGATCTGCTCTCTTGCCTTAGAGCAGGAAATCTGTCGGGATTTTGTTCTTAGGATCAAGTGAAGGACAGAGATCCAATAATTAGAAGATGCAGCCTTCAAACCCCTCCCAGTTCTACTGTGTCAGCTCTATAGTTTTTACATCATTGCTATAATAATAATAAATCTGAGATTAAAAAAAAACCCAAAGGATGAGGTAAATCAATGCAGTGCTTATGATTAAAAAAGGGGTTTAATCGTGTTGTATTTGAGTGCATTTACATTATAAATTTCTTACTTAAATGAAGAAAAATGGCTGGAAGTGTAACACCATTAATCCAAAGGAATTGCTTAACATTGGCATAACTATAAGAACATGGTTGATCAGATCCTAAATACAGATGGTGAAACAGGATTTGATGTTTGAGAAGATTTTGATCGTGAAGTCCTTGTGGTTGAATGACTGTTCCTAATGCATGAAGCTTCTTAGTTAACTATTCCTAAACTCTGGAATTACACTGTCAGCAGGAGCTGTAAGAGCTGGACAATTGTTTGAGAGACACTGTATTTGTGGTGACAAACCAGCAGTTTATTGAAAAGTTATTTAGACTCATGCCAGGGAGTTGTGATACTCCATGTTTTTGTTATTTTATGCAGCAAATCAGCTTTTGTCATCTTTGTTCTCCAGCAGTACTTTTTGTGATTTCTTTTGCTTTGGCCAGTTACTTTACATTTGTTTGGTTTCCACGGTGTCAGTGTTGCCTCTTGAGTGTGTACAACGTTTTGTTGAAGCATTTTAGTGCTCACCCAGTAATTGTCAATGCCAGCAAATAGTCTGTGTTAAAACTGACCAGACAGATGAGTTGGACACACAGGGATTTGGCAAGGAGAGGATCCCAGAGCTGTGTTGTTTAGCTTCTTCACATTTACCTATGAGGATTTAAGGGCAGTACTTGAGGAGGTACACTGTATTGGGAAAATGGTGATTGGATGTTTCAGCCTAATCCAGGCTGGGAACAATCCAGGAAAATACTTTTGATAAATGCCTACTTGTGAAAAAGAACCTTTGCTTGGTGAAGTTCAGAATGTTTCTGTGGTTTCTGAGCTCAGTGGAAAATTAATAAATCATTTTACTGTTACTTTGAACTTTGCCCAGTTTAATATTGCATTTTAAAGTAATTATTATGGTTTTATTGATAGGATTATGCCTGCTAAGTCATCACTCAATGTTTTGAATAATAATTACCTGTAAATAACTACTTGCAAGAATATTGTAACTGTATGATAACCACAGGGTAGAAGACTCTTCATTTTTAATTATCTGAGTGTCACGATGGACAAATTATTCTGTGGACTCTGGGTTGTTTGGATAGTGAAAGGAGGCTGAGGGATAGAGGAGGTGAATCAGGTGAGAGGTGCTGGTGTTAGAGCTGAGTGAATCACTCTGGATGTGCTGGGCTGGCTTGGACCAAAGGAGATTAGGTGGATGGCTTAGGAAGGATCCCAGACCCTTGGGTGTGCAAGGTAAGGTGGGATGGATATGCTTATTTTCACTTCCTGTTCCCAGTATCTGGGACACAAGCACTGTCTGTGAAATTCCTATTTTCCTGGCTCTCTGTTTTCCCACTCCCCCAGCTAACCTTAGACTGTACAGAAATCACTAATTCTAGTTGAAGAAATATTGCAGTGTGAAGGAACTTTTATGTCACTAATAATAACATCCAGGCTATTCAACTTGAGATGTGGTTTGTCAGGCAGAAGGATCATCTGGATCCCCTTTTCCATAGAGTATCTCCCGTTATGTGTCAGGAGTCAGGGACTGTCAGGGATATTGTCTTTTTTAACGCTAAAAGTAAATAGGTGAACACTTGTTTTTTGTTTTCATGTAAATATTTTTTTTTTGCTATTAAATATAGACAATCCAGATATCAAGGCTATTCATGGTCACTGTTAGATGAGACCTGCTAAAGCACTGGGATCTCAAGGATAATGAAGGCTAGGGAATGGTTTTGGGCTGTTGGGCAAAGCAGAAGGGAGTAATAACAATTATGTGACTTTTATCCTGTTTTTCCAAGGCCCGTATGGGCACTTTGAAGGTTATCCTGACTCACAAACCTAGTGAAAACAAAATTCAAAGGGACAACTGGTTTCTTCCCTGTGTTCTCCTAAAATTTGAGAATCATTTCATTTTCCTCTGAAACATTAGAAATAAACCAGAAAATAGATACAATCCTAATCTATGTGAATTATTTTAAATTTAACCTATATCTGTTTTTTTTTTAATCCTCTCCCTGCAGGGCACAATCGTTTGCTGAGCGCCTACGGTTGGGAATCGCTGTGATCCATGGGGAAGCTCAGGATGCTGAGTCTGACATGGTGGATGGTCGGCACTCCCCGCCTACAGCCAAATATGTAGCTGCTATTCACCCCAGCCTGGAGATCCCCAGTAAGTAAGTGTGTGTGGGAAAGTGTTACCTGGCCTTTTTGGGGGAATGGGACCCACAGACCATCAAAAAGGAATGGTTCCTCATGGAGAGAGATTTTTTCCCTTAGTAAGGAGGGAGAAAGATTCCTTCTTGCTGCTCCTTGTCCATGGATTTAGTGCTATGCTGCATGTGAAGTCTGTGACTTCATAATTACAAGGAGTCAGACAAGCCCTTGACAGAAAGGTCTTACTTTTTTGCCATTTATTTTTCCTGCTGGAATTTTTCTGGGACACAAAGCTGATGAGCTGAGCTGACACTGGGTTTGTGTGCAGCTGTGTAATGTCAGGGGCATTGCCAGAGAGACTTTGCTGAATGTGGATGTGACCTACAGCTGCACCAGCAAAACTGCAGCAAAAACCCAGCTGGGATGTCAGTGGGTGTTGGACTGGTTATGTTTGTCACTGTGTTTCTGTGCTAAAATTATTGGTTAAAAATTTGGATGTAAATGAATGTAGTTAATATTTTAATTAAACTTAAAAAAATATGATACATTAAAATCCTGCTGGTTCTCCCAGTAATGCTGTTGAAATTGTTGTTGCTTCATGTCTAACAGTGGTGACCCAGCAGATATTTCTATACTTAAATTATATATAATTTAAATATAATAAAAAATAAAACTCTCTTTCTCCTTTCTACCCCTCTCATTAATCAGTGCTGATTCCCAAGGAAAAACCACCCATCACAGTCGTTGGAGATGTGGGAGGAAGAATAGCCATCATTGTGGTGAGATACCCTCACTTGTCATAAATTACATGTTAAAGTTAGAAAAATCAAGTAAATACTGTGTCAGCCACTAAACTTTGGTTGCTGGGGGACTTCTGATACCATGGGGCAGGACTGAGTGATCCATGCTGAAAAGCAATGTTTGGACCTCGTTTCCATGAGTAGGGCAGGTGGAATTCTGTTGGAGGTGGGGGGTTTCGGGTGCACATCACGTGAGGGGAGAATCACCATGTTTCTATTCATGAGTTTAGAAATGCCGGTGGAGCCAAGGTGATGGACATGGACATGTTGGAGCAAGTCTAGAGGAGGCCACCAGATTAATTAGAGGGATGGAGCTCCTCTGCCATGAGGAAAGGCCAAAGGAATTGGGATTGTTCAGCCTAGAGAAGAGAAGGCTCTGGAGCAACCTAATTGTAGCTTTCCAGTACTTGAAGGGAGCTGACAAGAAAGATGGAGAGGGACTATTTCCAAGGGCCTGGAGTGACTGAACAAGGTGGAATGGATTCAAACTGCCAGAGGGCAGGGTTAGATGGGATATTGGGAAGAAGTTCTTCCTTGTGAGGGTGGGGAGGCCCTCGCACAGGTTGCCCAGAGAAGCTGTGGCTGCCCCATCCCTGCAAGTTTTCAAGGCCAGGTTGGATGAGGCTTGGAGCAACCTAAGCCAATGGAAGGGACATGGAACAAGATGGTCTTTAAGGTCTCTTCCAACCCAAACCATTCTGAGATTCCATGATGTACTAACATTTTTTCTAAAGCAGAGTGTAATCTCTGGCCTTGTAGTGGAGAAGGGCAGTTTTCTGATAGTTTGGGGTTTGTTGGACTTGCTAAAACTGTGCTGATCTGTGTGAGGCTCTGGTGATGTCACTGACTGGTGTTTTGGCAGGATGACATCATAGATGACGTCGACAGCTTCCTGGCTGCAGCCGAGACCCTCAAGGAGAGGGGGGCCTACAAGATCTTTGTCATGGCCACCCACGGCCTCTTGTCTTCAGACGCTCCCCGGCTGATCGAGGAGTCTGCCATCGATGAGGTGAGTGTGGATTCTGAACTCTGGTCACAGCATTTGACCTTTAAACAAGCAGATTTCTCCTGATTTGATTATCGAAATATCCTGACGTTAAGGATTTAGCTGGGATGTTCCTGGGGTCAGCCTTTCTTACCATGGAAGTGCAGGCATTTACCTATCCAAGCTGTAGCAGTGGGAAACATGGGAAGTGGTGGGATGCTGGACTGCCAGTATCAGCAGAGCTTTCCCATCAGTGTGGGGGATATTTTTGTACCTTCCTCTGGACCTACGTGGCAGAATGAATGAAAGGAAGGAAGGACAGTGCCATTAGTATCCATGGATGCATGAAGCCTGTGGCAAAGTGCGGCTCTTTGTAAGATTTTGACCCTGACAGTAAAGTAAAATCTTGTTTTATCAGCAAGGGTGGCTTGGTAGGATCTGTGAAACTCCCTTTCACACTTCCTGCCTGGAAGGTGGAAAACCATAACGGAGCTACACCTTTCTGATAATTTCTTCTTCCTGTAGGTGGTTGTTACAAATACAATTCCACATGAAATACAGAAACTCCAGTGCCCTAAAATCAAGACTGTGGATATCAGCATGATCCTCTCGGAAGCCATTCGCAGGATCCATAATGGGGAATCTATGTCGTACCTTTTCAGGAATATAGGACTGGATGATTAATGCTTCTTACTCTGAAGAAACACCCCGGGCCAAACTGGAAGTGAACAGAGAACGAGCTGTGAACCATCTTGCTTACCTTAATCTTTCCATTGAGCCACTTTTTTGTTTTCTCTTGGTTTAAGTATCAAGGTAGAACAGTTTTTAAGAGCTGGTTTGTTTTTTTTCTTTGCAGGGTGTTTTTTGGGGGGAGGATGGGTGGGAAAAAACATTTTACCAACAACTGTTCTAGTTGCTTTTAGGTTAGTTGCACTATACATGATGGAAAAATCCCACAAAACACTTGAGGCAAGAATTTGGCTTCTAAATTAAGCATTCCTTTTCCAAAGCTGCTTGCTACAAGTGCTTTAAATGATAAAAAAAAAAGTGACTGTATAATATTTGCATTTTAAAAGCCAAAAAGGTTGTACTGTTGTATGCAGTTCAGTGGTTTTGTAGGAGTGCTTTTATAGAAAAGCATATGGAATATGCACCTGTATTTATTTTCTGCGACAAAGAATAAAGACTTGTTTTGTGTGAGCTTTCTAAAAATGGTCATGTGCTGGTCCCTTGTCTTCTAAACTGTGTCCCCTTAAATATTGGCAGGTTTCACAGCTGGATATCAGGAAGCAACAGGGACTTGGTCAGACAGTGGCACAGATTGTCCAGAGAAGCTGGACAGAGGTGGCTGCCCCACCCCTGGAAGTGTCCAAGGCCAGGTTGGAGCAACCTGGGATAGTGGAAGGTGTCCCTGCCCATGGCAGGGGGTGGAACTGGATGATATTTAAAGTCCATTACAACCTGAACTGTTCTGTGGTTCTGTGACTTGAGAATATTGGGGAGGACAAAAGTTCCAGCTGGTGAATTCCAAACCAGCTCATCACAGGTAAACTGGGTGGTTTTTTTTAGGTTTCTTGCCTGGCCTGAATGCATGGATGAGCTAAAAAATATGCTGTAGTGCAGAGCTGAACTTGTTCAGGTTTGTTTTNATCTATTTTACCAATCTAAGTGCCAGCTGTACTGCAGTACAAAGGGCAAGAAGAAGAAAGAACTCAAGGCAACACCCAAAATCTTCCATCTTGTTTTCTTTTATATCTATACTACAAAACCTAAAACTGTAAGTTTCACTTCTATGACAAACTAAACTATAAGTTATATTTTTGTTGCTTTTGCTTCTTCCATCAATGTTGGAAGCTTTTCTCAGGGGCACAGATCAAAACCGGTATCTTCCTGGGTTCTCTCTGAGGGTCCCAGACCCTCCAGGGCAATTTGAGGTGTAGTCTCTATCCTGGACTCCAACATTTTCCCAACCATCCTTGGGCAGGTGTGAGTGGAATGGCTGGATAGCTGGAGACTTGAAGTTCCTCACCTGTTGCAGAGAAAACAGTGCTGGAATTGATGAGCATTTAGAGGTTGTTTGGTTTAATCTGTCCATCATGTCCTTCAAATGAGTATAAAGCTTCTGGCATGTTCAGAAGTGAAAATTAACCTT
Organism: Calyptomena viridis; assembly: GCA_013390005.1. Lineage (NCBI taxonomy): Eukaryota > Metazoa > Chordata > Aves > Passeriformes > Eurylaimidae > Calyptomena > Calyptomena viridis. The sequence continues at coordinate 578,737 of WEIV01017851.1, read as the reverse complement.
TGTTGACACCAATTCTCTGCTTGAGACAAACTTCCAAAGGCTTTGGAGGGTTCATTGACTTCTAAGGATATAGGCAGGTGTTTTCCTTACTGTTAATGGATACAGGAGGCTGATATATTTACACTTGTCAGTATTTGGATGTGTTAATGCAGGTCAAATTCCAGCTGAGCAGCGAGGAGGAAGGTTGGCTCCTCTCGCGGATGTGTGGAGCTGCTCCCGGTGCCAGCGGCTCCTTCAAAGGCAGGAGGAATGTTGGCCTGACCTGGTGATGGGCATATTAGTTGCACTGTGTTTATTTTATTAGTGAGACCTTGTGGAAGTGTGGTGCCCCTTGGGAGTGAGCCAGCCAAGCCTCCAGTGCAGCAAACTGATGGCTAAATACCCAAAAATGTGGAATTCAAAGGTGATCTCCAGCACATGTTGCATGTGAGCCTTTAGAGGAATAACTGCATCTTCCTCTCTTGACAACCATGTGAAAAGAGGTTGCAGCCAGTTGTCCATCTCTTCTCCCATGTAACAAGTGACAGGACAAGAGGAAACAGCCTCAAGTTCTGTCAGGAGCAGTTTAGGTTGGATATTAGGAAAAACTTCTTCATAGAAGGGAAAGGGTTGTCCAGCCTGGCACAGGCTGCCCAAGGCAGTGGTGCAGAGATTTAAAAGCTTGTGTGGCTGTGGTACTTGGGGATGTGGTTCAGTGATAAAGGAGGCCAGGCTGCCCAGCCAGGCACCTTTGGAAGCACAATTCCTGCTGCCTGGCTGTTTAATGATAAATGCTCTTGGGCCTCTCGCGAGTTACTGATTCAGTGACTGTCCATGTGAGGCTGTGGATGAAGGAGGCAGAGGGATGATGGAGGGCAATTCCACTGCTGGAGTTGTTATTCCCTTGCAGCAGTTCAGTGTTGCTGACCTTGTTGTTGTAGTGGCTTATTTTTCCTTAAATGTTGGCGTGGGAATATGGGTAAGAATCTTTTCTCTTGTTCCTTTCTGCTTTCTTGTGTGAATAGGGTTTTTTTTTTCAGGGCTGGCTTTTCTCTGTGGAATATTTTGAAAGGCTCGATTATTTTCTTGTAGTTTTCACTTGTGTATTTTGTGTGTTGTAGTTTTCATTTGTGTATTTTGTGTGGGGAGACAGGCTGGGAGAGCTGGGGGTGTTCCCCTGGAGAAGAGAAGGCTCTGGGGAGACCTTAAAGCCCTTTCCAGTCCCTAAAGGAGCTCCAAGAGAGCTGGAGAGAGATTTGGGACAAGAGTCTGGAGTGACAGGACAAGGAGGAAAGGCTTCACACTGGCAGAGAGTAGGGTTAGATGGGATATTGGGGAAAAACTCTTCCCTCTGAGGGTTGTGAGGCCCAGGCCCAGGTTGCCCAGAGAAGCTGTGGCTGCCCCATCCCTGGAAGTGTACAAGGCCAGGTTGGAGCAACCTGGGATAGTGGAAGGTGTCCCTGCCCATGGCAGGGTCGTGGAACAAGATGGTCTTTAATATCACTTCAAACCATTCTGGAATTCTGTGATTTGTTCTGTTTTGTACACCCCCCCACCTTTCATTCCCTGTAGAAAGGCTCCTATATCCCAGGAACAAGGTGGAATCGCCCACAGCACAAACTTCTCCTCCAGCCTCTGTGTGCTGGGTGTCAGCAGCTCTGCCCCTTGTCCATTCCAGGGTGCTGAGCCACATGCCCTGACAACAGAAACAACCCTCAGCTACAGCAGTTTCAGACAAAGACTACCCAAACCCATTTATTCTGTCTTGCAGAAAAATCCTGGCCAAAGCTGGGCCCTATTAGCCAACCTGTCTGCTCAGGATGGCACTAGGACAGGCACATCCTCTCTGCTTCCCCCTCTCCGGGTTGGGAATAGCTTCCTTTGGTATTCATGGCTCCAGGTACCCGGGGTGCAGCCACCTTTTTGTGTAATTAAGCTCAAGCTGCAGAGCTCCCATTAATTATCAAGTCTCCTGTCTCTTGGCTTCTTGTCTAGGAGACTTGGGTCTTGGTGTCTTGTCTGGGTTTTTAGGGAAAGGGTGCTCTGTGCTGATCTTTCCTCTTCCCAGTCTTCCTGCAGGGTGAACAGGAACACCGTCAGTGGCTATTTCCTTGCTGGCAGAGACATGGCCTGGTGGCCAGTAAGTAAAGACCTCTGTCCCTCTTATGACACCCCTGGTCACGGGGACACCCAGTAACACTGTCCCTCCCACTGAATTCCCTTCCCTGCTTTCTCCACTGCTTGCCCAGGCTTTCCCCCAGCCTGTCCACCTCCTCCTGCCAGGATTTGTGTCCTTGGAGCTGTGTTTCCTGAAGGTTGCTGGAGCCCACCTGGCTTGTTGAGCTTCTTCATAGGCAGCTCTGAGCTTGGAGAGGGATTCTTGGAGTCAAACATCCATCTCCACCATAATCCTGGTGGCTCCAACAAATCATGAGTGTCCCAAGTCTCGCTTTTTCTTATTTTGGTATAATCCTGACAAACTGGTTGTAGGTCCTTCCCATGTCTGGCACTGGCTCCTTGCACAGGGCCACGCCGGGCAGAGTGAGTGGCCACTGTGGTAAATCGAGCAACACGTGGCTCCTTTTCATCCTGAAGACAAGAAAGTCCATCCCAAACCCACCAGGGATGTCCAGATGAGCTGAATCATGGGAGTGCTGCTTCCTAGGGCTCGCAGCTACCTGAATTTTATCCATTAAATGTTTCCCTTGCAAAATACATCCCTCATCCCGTGGGGAGGCTCTTTGGCCACACTTTGCTTCAGAAGTGACAAGGGAGGTCTGTGCCTTGGTGCTCTCGTTCAGACATGATTTTTTCCACCTCCTTTTTCCTGAGTTACCCCCTCGGGGCTGCTGGGGAGGCACCACAGCTGGTCCAGCTGGCACGGGCATCCATTGGGAGCCAGCATTTGGGCACCTGTGCTCATCCCACCCCTGAGCACCTCCTCTGCTCCCACAGATCGGTGCCTCGCTCTTTGCCAGCAGCGAGGGCTCCGGGCTCTTCATCGGCCTGGCCGGGACCGGCGCCGCCGGGGGAATCGCTGTCGCCGGCTTCGAGTGGAATGTAAGGACTGTGCCGTGTCATTAAGGAAATGAGTTTGTCGCAGCAGATGGCCCATTTTCACTGTCTTGAAAGGTTTGAGAGGAGCCGTGCAGGGGGTAATTAACAAAGCCCTGCTAACTCAGCTTCTTCAGCTCGTGTCGGGTGTGTGGTGAGTCTGGAGTCAGCTCAGCTGCATGTGCTCTGGGAAAGGACATTTTGGAGCCAAGATCCCAATCCAGCCCCTGCAGACCCTGGCAGGGACATGACTGAATAGGTCACCCATTCTCTGCCTCTCGGTGCATTGTATCCAAAGTCCCTGGGTTCTGCAGCAGAAAAAAATGGCATTTGTCTCATGTTGATCTCAAGAGAAAGGTGGGAAGTGTCTGGTCAGGAGCTGAAGGGCTGAGGGGAGCAGGTTCCTGTGGGTGGATCTCCACCATGACCCCCATGCCTGCAGTCTGAAGGCATTTGGGGGTGTAAATGTGCCCTCAAGGGTGAGCCAGGGCTGGGTCAGGACCAGGGAGAGGTTCCAAGACTGCAGTGTTGAGCTGCAGCAGGTTCCATGTTTTTTCTGGCTGTGCCATGTTCTTCCTTCCCAACAGGCGACTTATGCTCTTCTGGCACTCGCCTGGGTGTTCGTGCCAGTCTACATCTCCTCTGGGGTATGTACAGCTGCCCTGAGCCTGCTGTGGGGAGTGTGGCCCTGGACATGTCCCCTGCTCCCAGGAAGTCTGTCACCACTGTCCTGTGGGACTTCTGAGTCCTGCTCTGGGAATAATGCTGCCCCCTCTCCCTCCCAGGACCATCTCCAGAGGTGAGGCCTGGACAGGGCAGTGATTTCTCTCTCTCCCCCAGTAGATTATCACAATGCCTGAGTATCTCCAGCGGAGGTTTGGAGGGGAGAGGATCCGGATGTACCTCTCCAGCCTGTCTCTCCTGCTCTCCATCTTCACCAAAATCTCAGTGAGTAGCTCCCCCTCAATCTGTGACAAACCCACGACTGATTCCCAGCTATCAAAAGGTTATTTTGGAGCTTAAACCTTGTGTAGCCAAATCAGGGGAGAGCAGCTGCTGCAGGGTGCTCCATGAGGGAGTGGAACAAAAAGTGGGAATTTGTGGGCAGATGCTGTCTGTGAGACCCCATGAGTTTGTAGGTAGATTCCACAGTGATGCTCGTTTCCAGGTGGCCCCGATGGATGTGTGGCTGCATGTCAGGATTTCCAGACTTGCCTTGTAGCAGAGATTGTGGGTGAAATGTGCTCAGAGGTTGGGCTGTGTCATCTGGGTTTGTTTCCATGCTCCAGCAGCGATGCTTTCCAGCATCCCCGAGGGACCCGGCAGAGCCAGGGACTGAATTGGGAATGTATTCATTGCTTTAAGGTGCGTGGGTGGGTTTCCTGAGGAAAGGAAGCCTTGCTGCAGCTGTGAGATATTGAAGCCTGTACAGAAAGTGCCTGGTTTCCAAGCACTTTTCCGCAGGGATATTTTCCCCTCGTTTTGACCTCGTTCACAACTCCCCGTGTGCAGCCTCCGCTCATGCTGGTAACCATGGGAAGAGTTTATCCGAGGTAAAACAGCTAAGGAGCCTGTGATACCAGGTCTAGGGCAAGCAGGAGAGAGCTGGGTACAGACAGCCCTGGGGGGCTGGAGACAGACACAGATCAAGAGCAAACAGCTTGGAAAATCCGGAGAGAAAACCTGCTGGAGGGAGCAATCCTGCTCTGATGGAGCAGGTGGATCCGACTTGGGCTCTGCTGGGGCTAAAAGCAAATTGCTTTTGCAGATGTCTGGCTGCAAGAAAAATGCTTTTGCATGAGGCTGGCTGCGAGCAGAGGCTGTCTGAGGCAGGAGGGGCACTGCTGGAGCGTGTCTCCCCACGTCGAGGCGCTCAGTGCCTGCCTCTGCACTCACCAGCTCTGTTCTTCACCAGCACCAGCCTGGCTGGATGCAGCATTGCTCCCTGCACAGCGTTTCTGCAGCCCCAGGCCCTGGGCTGAGCTGTGGAGGGATCCTTTGGGTCTTCCTCCAAAGGATTTGGAGGATGGAGCAGCTCACAAACAGGGCTCACTGTGCACATCCATCAGTGCTTGATGCACCTGCTTTGGACAGAGCCCAGTGCTGCTGAGGGGATGTCCCCAGTTCCAGGAGACCCTCGTCTCCTTCCCAAGCTGCTCTCTGACCTTGGGCAAGGCACTATGCTTTGGGTTTAACAGGCAGGTTGCGGGGGAGGTGGAAGCCCTTCCTGCTTCCAGCATGGCAAAGGTGACAGTGGTGACGCTGTCAGTGCAGCTGCCACCTTTATTTCCCCCCACACCACCATGCTCTGTCTTGCTGGAGGGCATTCTTCCCATAAAACTGCTATTCTTTATACCTTTATCATTTATGGTGTTGAAAACCCTACATTCTGGAAATCATCTTGGTGGCTCCTGGAGTTTGCAAGTTTGGGCAGTGACGCTCTGATTATTCCCTGGTTGTCCTGGTATCCAGTAAACTGTTGTCCCTCATTCCCCTCCTGTGTCACATCTCTCCCCTGCTCCCAGCCAAGACCCAGGAGGAGCTTAGGGGAGATTTTGGAGCACGTTTGTCTGTGGAGCTGGTCCCTGCTTCTATGATCTGCAGGGAATCTGTGGGATTCACACAGATCCCTGACGGTGTTTAAAAGGAAAGCTGGGATAGGATTTTTGCTGGGGTAGTTTGTTCTTGCTGGTCTGAAGTTTAAGAAAGAGATCACTGGTAGTTTGAGGTTGTCTTTGAGTTTCTTTCCAAACTATCGCCCATGTCCCCTCTTCTCTTACCAGGTGGTGCCCTACCGTGCCATGGGGCTGTGCTTGGCCCCTTTGGTTTCCAGCCTCTCCATGGCTTTGCCCAGAAGGTTTGGACGTCCTAAAAACTCATTTTTAGCTGGGAGATGGTTGTGTTGTCACCCCTTGCCTAACACTAGATAGCCCTCCAGATGACCTCTGTTCAGTGCTTGCTGCAATGGGAACCTCTGTGGTTCTCCGGGCTCTTTTCCGCACACCTTTGTGTTTGGAGCCTGGTGGACACTCCCAGACTCCTCTTTCTGAGCCTTTTCTCAGCCAGTGCTGTAGTTTCTTTGGTCTGCTGAGCTTTCTCTGATCTCTGAGTCAGGCAGGATGCAACAGAAGAGGAATCAGCCTAATAAGGGGATTATCTTGGCATCTGTCTCCATTCACAGTAAATCCCACAGACAATGGCTGTTCCCCGCAGTGGGTTGGGATGAATGTCTGCAGACATGTGGGGCGTTGCCAAACTGGCCCAGTGTCCCTGTCCCTGGTGGTGGCCGCAATGGGGAGTGTGGAAGGAGAGTGTGAAACTCCGAGTGATTAGGCAGGGCTGTCTCCTGGGGGGGTTTTCTTTTGTCCTTGCTGGGAGCTGCCTCAAAGCCCGGGATTAGCTGGGCTTTTCCTGCCTTCTCTTCCTGCAGATGTTGCATTTATGGATGGTTCTCTGCTCCACGCTCTCCCAAGATGAGACACACTGCTCCCTTGGCTCTCCTTTTGGGGAAAGGGAGTGACAGTCCCTCTTCTCCTGGAATTCACCCTTCTGTGGGCTCCAGCTTTCCACATTTTGTGGCAGGGTACACCAAGGCAGCCCAAAATCTTGCTGAGAGATGATGTCCCACCTGGCTGGGAACACCTGAGGAGTTGCATAGGTATCTCAGACCTGGCAAAGAGTCCCTGGAGACTCCTCTGTACCCTGGGTAACTTGTTCTGCTGAGGCTTTGGCTTCACCAATTGTTAATCCCAAGCTGTCTCCAAAGCCAGCTTTCATTGGGAAGGCATTAACAATGTTGGGTAAGAACGAGTTTCCAAGTGAGGTCACCGGTGGAGGCAGGGATCTCTCTGGATTATGAAGGCTGACTTCAAAGACTTCTCCCCTCCTTTTAAGGTTGAAAGGACTTATTTTATGAATAGGTCATGCCTGGTTTTAATTAGCTTGTTTTTGTGTTTGGGATGTCTTATTAACAACTTGGTCACATGTGCTTTTATTTTTTCCCACCCTTGCAGAATTACCAGGAAGGGAGGTGGAGATACCTCTGATTCCTCATAGCAAAGGCTTCGACTCATTTGCAGACGACTGCAAAAATGATTAAGCATTGAGAAAGCCGGGAGAAGCAATTATGAAATATCTTGTCCAGGGCTGAATCTTCCAGCTGGGCTGTGGGGAAAGATTGCTGGAGAAGCAGGAAGTCATAGGGGAGAAAAACTTCCTGGCTGGTGCTGATGTGACAAGTGATTGGATCCCTCCAAGGGACATGAGGAGCTCTGGAAGATACCACAGATGCTTGGCTGGCACTGTGCTAGGAAGGCTTAAAATATTTTGGGTTCCCACTTCAGATTGTGTCGGGAGGGCTGAAGGCCCTTGGTTTGGGCTTTTCTGCCTTATCACTGAAGCTTGTGCTGTGTGCATGGTTTAGTTGTCCTTTTGTGGGGCTGCTTGGTGGTATCAAGCTGTGGTTGGATCATATTTGTGGTGGAAGGGCATCAAGGAGCCACTGGTAGAGGTTATGGCAGGGTTGCCCATGAGTTAGTTCCTCTTCAAGAGGTCATTCCAGGGCTGAATTCCCTCTTGGTGCTTATAAGGACTCTCCCACATGGCCAATCCCAAGTGCAGCTGAGGACACATAGTACCTCCCTTGGGAACTACTTCCTTGGGAATGCCAGGCATGGCTGTGGTGTAAAGCCTGGTCCAGATGTCATGGAAGAGTTCCTGAATTAGGATCCTCAAGATCATGGTGTAAGTGCTCTTCTGGTTGGTTTGATTTAATCAAGCTCAGCTCAGCTTTTGTGTTGTGCTGAAGCTGGATGTGTGTTCACCTACTGGGTTTTGGGCTCAGGCAGCCACCACACACCTTGGCTTTTCCACTGCATGTTCCTGCATGGCCCCTCTCCATCACCTAAGGATGGTGCTCAGCTCCTGTGTGGGAGCACCCTGGAGCAGTGCCAGGAGGAGGGAGGGCAGAGTCAGGGATAAGGAGGTGTCATATGGGAAATCACACCTTACTAATCCCAAGACACTGCTTCCACATGACCGGGCAAGACACCCCTGCTGCTGGGGGATGGTTTTTGGGAGGTGTGTGAAGAGAGATGTCAAATCAGAGCTGATGTCTTGGCTGTGGGAACCCATTGTGGCTCCGGGCGAGGGTGTGGAGTCAGCTTGTCTTGCCTCTTCCTGCCCCTTCTGGCCTCATTCCCTTCTCCAAACAAGGTTTTTGTGAAGATGCCCCAGCTGAGAGCTGGGGATGGATGAGCTCAGCTGTGGGTGGAGACGTGGTGGTGGCACTGCCACTGGTCCTGTCCTCCCATGGCATTGCTGCTTTTGTTGGAGGAGGTTCCCCAGCTGGAATCTACACTTTACATCTCGTTCCCACAAAACTGTGACCACCGCACATGTGTAGGATGTCTGGAGCTGCCTGCTCTGCTCCTTGGGGGCTGGGGGAAGGTGGGCTGTGAACCCATCTGCAGCAGGGACATGGACACCCACCTGGGACACTGGGCTTCAGGAGTGTCCTCTTGGCATGTGCCATATGATGTCAGAGGAAGTTCCACAATCAACTTGCTGCTGGGGGATGGTTTTTGAAGAGGCTTATGAAAAAGAGGGAGAGGAACTTTTTATACAGGCAAATAGTGATAGGACGAAGGGGAATGGTTTTAAACTAAAAGAGGAGAGATTTACGTTAGATATAAGGAAAGAATTCTTTCTTCCCTGTGAGGGTGGTGAGGCCCTGGCACAGGTTGCCCAGAGAAGCTGTGGCTGCCCCATCCCTGGAAGTGTCCAAGGTCAGGCTGAAGCAACCTGAGACAGTGGAAGCGGTCCCTGCCCATGGCAGGAGGTATAATGAGATGCTCTTTAACGTCCCTTCCAACCCACACCATTCCAAGGTTCCATGTCCTCACTGAACCCACAGAATTGGCTATTTCCCTGCCGTGCTGCTCTTGCGACAGCCTTTGGGTGGTGAACGTCACCTGTCCCAGCCCCTGTGTTTCTTCTCCACACACAGACAGACCTGTACTCGGGGGCCCTGTTTGTGCAAGTCTGCTTGGGCTGGGACCTTTACCTCTCCACTGTCCTCATGCTGGTGGTCACAGGGCTCTACACCATTGCAGGTAGGTTGCTCAGCATCTACTGGCCTCAATTTTTCTTCTTTCATTGAACCACTCCAGTGATCCTCCTGCTTTTGTTTTATTATTGTTATTTTTGGAAGGGTTTTTTTGGGCTCATACCCCTGCCCCATCCAGTCAGTATCTGAGCAGCCTTCTGGAGAGTCAGCTGAGGTGATGACTCAACCCATGACCTCTCCTTTGTCATTACAGCTTTTCATTTGTAATAACTCCTCCTCCACCACGTACTTAAGCACTTTCTTGTGCGTGTACCTATTTGTACCAGCAATAATCAGGGCTTCTCCTATTACAGGACTATTATTATGGAATCTACAACCTGAGAGCCCTTTACTCAACTCCTTTCCCTCCCTCTTGCCCTGCCCTCAATGCAACTTGCTGCCCTCCTTCCGCAAAGCATTTGGGAATATTTCTTGCCCGTGTTTCCTCGTTGTGGGACCAGCTATTTTTGTGCAGGGTCAACCCACATGTTTCTTCTGTGACCCAGAGGTGGTGAGGGATTGGAGCTGGGTTTGGAAACTGTGGGTTCCTGGCTCACAGCCCTGCTCTCAGACCGTGGGACTGTGTATCCCTGCCAGCCCTTTGGGTTGTTATGTTGGCTGGGACATTCCCTCCCCTGGTAGTGCCAGTGGAGACACCCGGCAGTAAATTTTCTCTCATTATCTCACCCTGGCCTTCAAAAAGGGTTTAAGTGTATCCATAACAGGGTGGATTTTGCAAGACTTTGGTTTTAAGCAAATCCCGTCCTGGGTTTTTCCTGCCCACAAGGCCTGTTGTGATGTGAGGCACCTCTGTATGAGCTCAGGCAGGTGTGACCATTGAGTCACCCTGATCCTGAGAACATCCCTCCAAATCCCAGGCAAGGCCAGGGATGGTGCAGCCCTGAATTCTCGGGATGTGAGTTGGTGTCTGGAGATGAAACGTGTTCGATTTTTGGCCTGTTTTCTTTAGCTCTGCTACTTTTTAGGGCTTTTGCTCATATTCCGAGTGTTTGATTTTTGTCTGGGTAAGCAGGGTCCTGAGTTTGCATTAGGTCCAGAGGTAGAGCTTGAGATGGAGAGGGAGAAATGCTGGATGGCCGAGGAGACCCCACTAAGCATTAGGTGCTGGAAAAATAAAGCTGTAGATTTGGGAGGAGAGCTGAGGAGTGTACTAAGGGGAGACCTGGAGTTGGGGAGAGGTGGGTGAATGATGAGATCAATGGCCTGAATGTGCTTTGCTTGCTGGAGTATCCAAAGAGCCAAGGCTGGGACTGGCCAGCGTCTTCCTGGCTCTGTGGAGATGTGGGGCTGCATCCTTCTCCTGCCATCCCCTGGCTCCTCTTCCCTGCTCCTCCAGCCATCTCTTGGCTCTCCTCCCTGCCCTTGGTGAGGCTACAGTCCCCATGGGTATCAGCTGCTCCCCCCACCCCATCTGTGAGGGTGCTGCCCCCTTTGACACCAGACCCACGGAGGAGCTGTTCCCCCTTCCCTCTGCAGCCCCCCACCACCACAGTGTCAGCAGGTTGAGGCTGGTGATGGGTACATCCCCATGGGAAGCTTTATTGGGACATCCTGACCGCTCCAAGCCCAAATCCAGCAGCGTTCCTGACCCTCTGCCTTGCTCTCGTGCAGGGGGGCTGGCAGCCGTCATCTACACCGACGCTCTGCAGACACTCATCATGGTCCTCGGAGCCGTCGTGCTGGCAGTGAAAGGTAAGAGCTGGCCCAGGGGACCTTCTGTCCTCACTCAAGTGGTCTTTGGAATAAAAAACCCACTTAGTTGCTCAGTAGGACTTTGGTTTGTGGCAATATCACCTTAATAGTCTGTGGCCCCCCTGTGTCCTCTCTGCTTCCCGTGTGCCGTTCCTCTGGGAGCAGATGCCATGAAGCACATCCCCCTGGTGCTCCGTGTGGGACTGTGCCCAGCACTGGGGATATTCCTGTGGACATCACTGCTCCACACTTTCCTCTCACTCCAAGAGACGGATCAAGTATTTGACAGCAAGGCAGCATTTCCAGTTCTGCTGTGGGTGTTTTGGTGGGGTCTTCAGACAGGATCCCACAGCCCAGGGATGTGCACAGCAAAAGGTGGTTCCAGAACAAGGTACGGCTGCAGGGGTGAGGTGTGGAGCGTGGTGCTGTGCCCTGCTCTGGGTTGAAGTGAGCACAGTTCATCACCAGCCCTTCCTGAACCCCCAGCACTGTTGTGTCTCCCTACATTCATCCTCCTTGAGAAGCCAGGAGCTTTCATCAGCCTGGTTCTGCCATCGGGGCTCTTGGCCCTGAGGAGCAGGAAGCAAAAAGTCAGGTCCCAGCTTCAAAGGCAGGTGTTTAACTACAGAGCACAATTTCCAGAGGCGGTCCTGAGATGATTTTCACCATCCCCTGGAGAAGGTTGCTTAGGCAGGCAGGTAGGAAAGGCTTTGACCCAGTGCTGTGGAGGTGGGAGCAGCCCCAGAGCTGTGACCAGCCCGGTCCCGCGGCTGCTCTGCTCCTGGGCGAGCCCTTGGACACAGCAAGGTGTATTTACAAAAACCAAATGAAAGGACAGAGACTTCCTGGAGAAGGGACAATAACACTTAACTACCCCAGCAGCAGCACAGAGCTGCTCCGGGCAGAGGAGCTGTCTGTTGAGGCAGATCGGAGCGGCAGCCGCAGCCTGTGCGTTAGACGTGGTGCCTGGATGTTGTGGGTTGTTGTCTGGAGCTGTCCTTGGCTGTGGGGCTCCCTGAGGCTTGTCTCTGCCAGGCTTGGCTGGTGCAGCTGTGCAGAGCCAGAGGAGGAGGGCAGGTAGGCAAAGCCTGGAAAATCCCCTCTGGCAGCCGCAGAGCCCGGCTTGTTTTGGCTTTGCTACCTGCAAGCGTGGCATTCTGTGTGCAGGGGGGTGAGGGTGCTTGGCAAGAGGACTAAGCTGGGGGAGCCAAAAGACAGGCTGCTGGTTGCACAGGTTTTTCCTCAGGTCTCAGGAGACCTCAAGACCTGGAGGTGGGTGTGCCCCAAGGGTGCTCAGTTTGCTCCAGCTCCTATAAAGCTCAGATAATAAAGGACACTCAATAGAATCATAGAGTGGTTTGGGTTGAAAGAAACTTCAAACGCCGTTGAGTTCCAACCCTCTGCCATGGGCAGGGACACCTTCCACTGTCCCAGGTTGCTGAAAACCTTGTCCAACCTGGCCTTGAACACTTCCAGGAATGGGGCAGTCACAGCTCTGGGCAATCTGTGCCGGTGCCTCACCACTCTCACAGGGAAGTCAGTTTAAAAATCACTCTGCTGAGCAGAGACCTTGGCGGTGCCATCGGTGGCTCTGCTTTGCTCAGGCAGACCGTGCCATCCTGCACCCACTTGCCATTCAGCATGGGAATGTTAATCCCAGCAGAGTCCACGGGCTGCATCCCAGCATCTGCAGGCTGAGTTCCCGCTGCCTGGAGGATTTTGCTCCGCTCTTCCCTCTTGGCAGGCATAGGTGCTGTGACTTGCCAGCGAACACCTTTGGGAAGGGAGCAGGCCCTCACCCCCGGGCGTGAATCTCTGCTTTCAGCACTCAGCCTCTGCCTCTGGAGAGCCTTTGTTGGTGCCCAACGCCCATGCAAAGCTTGGGAGTAGCCGGCGCCTGGATAAACCAAGCGCTGGAGTGGGGCCAGGGCTGTTTGTGCAAGAGCAGCTCACAAATGCTGACTCCCAGTGAAACACAGGAGGACGGATTGCAAGGGGGGAGATGGTGGGTGATGCTCCTTTGCCAACTCCACAAAAGCCTCAGGTCAGGAGGATGCCCTGGGCTGAAGATAGGGCTGTGGGTTGGTCTGCAAGGAAAGGGCAGAGGGGACAGCAGAGCAGGATGGGTGGCTTTGAAACTGGGATTTGTTTAAGCTGGCATTTGATGGTGATCCCAGTGCCCAGCACCTGACGCCTGAGGGATTTGGTCTAAAGACAGCACTGCTCCTGGGCACAGTCCTGTGGGAAGGAGACTGCTCAGGAGCACATTCCTGACTCATGCTGCTGCACTGGAGGGGGCTGAGCTGAGGGCCTGGACCGCAGGGGCGGAGGGGATGCAGGATGTGACAGCTGGATCAGATTTGGAGAAATCCACTGCGGGATGCTCATGAGTCTTGCTTTGAGCCTCTTTTTCATGAGCCCTCTGGAGCCTCCTCTCTGCTCTCAAGCACCAGCAGCTGCTGTGGGTATGGGGGTGCCAATGCCCCTCCCTGCTTGTCTCCCCCAGGCTGCCATGTGGGTGGCCGTGGTGTGTGGGGGGAGCAGGGCGGCTGCCTCCCATCCCTCCCTCCTCCAAAAAGTGATGCCTCTGGCTCCAAAATTCTCTCGCTGGAGGTACCAGGGGAGCTGCAAGGAGCATTAATCTCCATGAGCAGGGAGGCGGTGGGGGGCCAGGGCAGAGCTCAGGGCTGGTTGGAAGCAGCTGAAGGCAGGAGGAGCACAGGGCATCTGCCAAGGGCTTGGAGACTCGCTTGCTGGGGCTTGTTCAAGGCACATAGTCCTCATCGAGACTCAGGCTCAGACCTTGGATCCCATATCCTAGGAAAAATGTGGTGAAAAGGGTCTTTTTTTCAAATTTTTTTATACTGGTTGGTAGAGGTTTGGGGATGGGGGCACATGGAGTGTGCTGCAGAAATGCTCAGGGGAGTAGAAAATGCTTGGCTGGACACTTGTGCCAAGGCACCTTGAGCTGCAGTTTATTGAGTCAAAGGCCACCTAAACTTGCATTTTAGTAGTCCTAGGCAAGGTTCCCCTGCTGTGGGACCAGGAAGCTTTGAACAGGTTGCTTTTACAGTACAAGGTTAAAAGAGTTGAGTCCCTTCAGGAGCCTTTGTCCCAGGACTTGGGTCACCCTCCAAAGGGAGGATGGACTGCAATGGGACCTGCTGTGCAAAATGGTAATAGAAGAGTCTCTTAAATAACTAGAAGAAAACACAATCACAGACGAGCCCTCCCTTTCCGGGCAGCACTTTGGGGTTAAGGAGCTGGCAAGCATTTTGCCAACTGATCTCACAAACCACTGGGTTTTACTCGCCTCTAACCACCTCCCCCAACGATCCTTTCCAGCTTTTAATGAGATTGGAGGTTACCCCAACCTGGAAGAGGCTTATTTAAAAGCCGTGCCATCCAAGATTGTTCCCAACACTACCTGCCACCTGCCCAGAGCGGATGCCATGCACCTCTTCCGAGACCCGGTGTCCGGAGATCTGCCCTGGACCGGGATGACTTTTGGGCTGTCTATCATGGCCACGTGGTACTGGTGCACTGACCAGGTAAATGTAAACAAGAATCCCCTGCCCCATGTAACGCGGCGTCGCCTGGGCTCCAGGCACGCTCCACCTCCGCTCTCGCCTTGCTGGACCACCTTCACCAGCACCTAGTGGTCCTGCTGGCTGGTGGTCTCAGGGGGCTGCTTTTTGGAGTCAATACAAGCACCTGGGGCTCCCGCAACCCTGTTCCTGAGGTGCTTGGACTGGGACAGTTTGGAGAGCGGGATGCCGAGGGGTGTCCTCATCTCCTCGGTTGTCTTCTGGCTTTCGGGCAGGGAGGGGAAGCGTTTGCCCGATCCTTTGGGGTTGCTCATGGGGAGCTGACCGGGCGCCGTGGGCTTGTTGGGGCTGAAGACTTTTCTCTGCCAGTAGGTCTGGCTGGCTGCAATGGTCTTTTTGGGTTCTGCTCCATCTCCTCTGTACTTGCCGGCCCCGAGGGGTTTCTCGTGCGTCGGGGAGCAGGAGACCTCCTTGCCCTGCTCTCTGCCTGCCGGGGTCCTGGGTCGGTAGCGGTAGATGTGCGTCCCCTGTTTGTTAAAGAGCACAGAAAGAGGTGAGCTATGGCTGTTGTGAGGATGCTGCTCCCTGCAAGGACACCTGCCTGTGCCTGCACCTGCCAAGCCAGGGGCTTGGTCCACACAGATAAATCCCTCTGCCACTTGGCCACTTGCCCTTGTCCAAATTCTTCTGAAAATGGTGACAGCTCAAAAGAACCTCAAGTCTTAACTATGGCTGCTCCTCTGATTTCTTATTCTGGTACACGCTGTCCTGCACATGCAGCACCTCAGCTGCCACTTCCCAAGCAGCCCTGGCAGTCTGGAAGCTGTTCTGAGCCAAGTTCTTGCTGCCTGGAGATCCAGGACAAGGCGTCTCAACGCCTTCTCTCCAGCAGCAGCCTGAACACCCATCTTAATGATCCAAGACCTCATATCAGGCTCAAAGAGCATCCAGTCATCCAGACCCAACCTCTGGGATTAGGTGACTGCCAAGATCAGATGAAAGGATGGAGGGTTGGGAGAGAAGGTGGGATGAGGAGACAACAGTGAGCTGCAACACCACTGCGGGGGTGGCTCTGATTAGCTGGGTTGAGACACACATTTGGATGGGGCCTGAGCACCATTAATCTTAATTCTGGACTGGGTAAGGCCATAACACATGGCTGCGGTCACCAGATATTTATCTCCTCCTCTTTGGGTGTGCCTGTGCTGTGATCTGGAGGTGTGATTGTGGCTGTGCAGATGTACCAGGTGAGATGGGATCTGGTGAGTGCAGGTGCTGATGGCAGGACGAGCTGAGGCTGGGAGGCTGCAGAGCTGGCTGTGCCAACCTGCCCTGCCTCTGCCACAACCCTCCCTGTGCTGCCAGCACCACATCTCCACTGAGCTGTTGGCATGAGTTAGTCCAATATTCCAAAGGCCTCCCTGGTCCTGGAGCAGACAGCTCCTCTGTTGACCATGAAGGCTGCATGAAAGCAGTTTAGCTTAGGTAATTCTAGATTGATTTAATTAGATGCCTAAAATCAGTATTAAGGTCTGAGATGGCTTCAGATGGGAAGGATTAAGGATGATTTAGCTCCACTCCCTCCAAGCTCATTGTGTACCTGATGTGGTGCATATGGTGCCTGAGCTGGGTGGTGGGTCCTGCAGCTCCTGACATGCTCTGGCTCTCCTGAAGAAGTTAAACCATGGCTTCTCCAAGTATCTCACTCCAGGAACCAGCACCTTGTCCCTCCTGCCCACCAGTAGAAATGAGCCAATACTCAGGAGTATCCCAATGCTGCTGGGTGCTGAGCACTTCTCTGTAAACCTTTGGAGAGACTCAGCTCTTTAAAATTAGCAATTCCTACAGATGTTGTCTGTTTAAGAGGGATTGCTTCAAAACCCAAGGGCTGCCTGTGTTTTGGATGGACACAGCTTAGCCAGAGCTTTGAGGTGTGATGGTTTGAGTGGTGGAGTTGTGGGAGAAGGGAGCTGGACTTGGTTTCCTTGTCATTATGGGCATACTTTGGGGAGGAGCTTGAGGGGAAGGGGCAAGAATGGGGAGCATGGTGGTAGGGAATGGTTGGTACTGGCAGGAGGACGTGCTGCTGGGGTTGCACTGGGATTTTGTGGTGCTATGCTGTAACACCAGCCCGTTACTGGCCTGGAGAGATTCCCACAGCTATTCCCTGCTGTGGGTTGGGAATACATCTATCCTGCCTTTGGGAACTGTGTTTGGGCCCAACGCCCAGTGGATCCCGCGTTTGGGATGCAGTTTGGCAAGGAGGAGGCTGATGTGGAAGAGATGTGGGTGCTGCTCATCCCTCCTGCTGGCTCTCCACAGGTCATCGTCCAGCGGTCGCTCTCTGCCAAGAGCCTGAGTCATGCCAAGGCCGGCTCCATCCTGGCCAGTTACCTGAAGATGCTGCCCCTATTTGTCATCATCATGCCTGGGATGATCAGCAGGGCCCTGTACCCAGGTAAGGGCTATGGAGTTGGCAGGATGGGGATTTTCCCTGTCACTAAGGGATGAATGGGAGGGGGCTTGTCTGGAATCCTCTGCTGTGCACAGAGCTGGGGGCTCTGCAGGTGGGAGAGGGGCAGTAGAAGAAATGGGTGTTGCCAGTGCTGTCCTTGAGCCTGCTGTGAATCCAGGTATGAATGGGCTTGTGTATTTATGGAAGGTGATGTTCCAAGGAGGAGTTGGGTACTGTGTTCTCGATGGGATGGAAAACATGATGTTTGCCCTAAGTGAGCCTCCACCTGTGTTTTGGGCTACACTGAGCCATGGGCCAGCACATAAGAAACATGGACCCAGAAAAAATGTTGGGGAGGTTGATGGTGATTCCTGTCTGATTTGGGTTTTCTAGAGTTAATCAAGGGTTGCTTTGGTTTATTATTTTTACACATGGAAGAATTTTTTCCCTGCACATCTCCATCAGCTGAGCACTGGCTTTCCTAACCTTGATGCTATGTTAATTATCTGCCTCTCATCAAAGGGCCAGAACAAGTTACTGCAGAAACACCAGCGTACCCGGCCACCCCAAGCAAGGTGGCACCTGGGACCTGGGTCACACAGCATCAAAGGGCTTGGTGCTCCTTGCCCTGGAGGGTGAGAGGGTATTTGATGTGTGAGGATTAAAGCTCTGAGCTCCCTGTTACTGGCTAGGAAGGGAGAAGCAAGTGGACTCTGGGATAGTAAATTTAATTCCCTGTAAATACAGATTAGATGCTCAGCCAGGGTAACCCCAGGCAGTTTCAGTGATTTCAGCTGCTGATTTAGCCCTGGGGGTTTGAATGTCCCAAAAACAGCGGGTGGGGAGCCTTGAGAAACCAAAATGCTTGGCAGTGGTGCAAGAGGCTGCCGCGCTTGGGTGGAATTAGAGGATTGACCCTCTGATCCCCCTGCCTGGACGGGGTGATGCTCCTGCTGTGGTGGGGATGCCACTGTGCACCCGGTGCTCCAGCGGCAGGATTCTGGAGTGCACCCCATAGAATTGCAGCACCCATGTGGTGACAGGGTCTGGCGTCACCGGTGGATCAGCCACAAAGCTGCTGACTGTGGCACTCGCCCACAGAGGTTGCTGTCCCTGTTCCTCCGCTGTCTTGCTCTGCCTAATTATGTGTCCGAGCGCTTTTCCTTTGATGCTAATCATCCTGGCAAGGTGCTGGAAAACAAGCCTGAGAAGGACACGCCTGCATGCACAGTCTGTCCCTGGCTGGGCATGGTGCCACTGCTGATGGGGCTCAGCGAGTCCAGGCACATCTGTACAGCTGTGCCCAGAGCCACTGGGCTCCATCCCCAGCCCAATGCTGTGGGCTAATCTTTAATTCTCAACCCCCCCTCCTTGACAAGTCATTCCCATTGCCTGGTCCCAAGACCTGTGGCATGGCCTCCACCTTCCCAACCAAGAGTATGTCTTGGGTAACTCCTACCATTGCCACATGCAGGGTGTTACTCTCCTATATTGGAAGTCTGATCCCGGCATCTAGGACACGACACCACAGCTCTGGATGACACCATGCCCCAACTGACCTGGATGGGTCACCTCCAGGTTTGCAACCTTTGTAGGGTGGAGAAATGTAAGGTCATAGCAAAAAGTCCTACCTGGGCAGCACTGCTGGGGTAGGAGCTGTTGCCATCCAGGATAGTGCGGGGCAGCACACGCCTGATCTCCACGGCGTTGCTCCTCCTCTGCTTCAGGGATGGGAGGCTCCCCAGGGGGCTGAGAAAAGTGCCTCTGCTGATATGGGGGTCGCTGAGCTTCCTCTGCATGGGAAGGATCTCCCCGTTGTGGGTGACATCTGAGTTGGTTCTCCGGAGGGGCCCATAGCGATCCCTCACCTCAAAGTACTCGTCTGAGATGGAGGAGGCGTTGGAGCGGCGGTAGCTCTGGTCAGCAGAGCTGCTGGAGTAGCTCTCCTGGTCACTGAGAGTGATGTACTCCTCTTCCTCCTCCTCCTCCTCTTCTCCCAGCCCATTGTGGGAGCAGGGCCGCCCTTTGTCCTCCTGTGGCCCTACCACCGGCCACTCTGGCTGGAGATAGCAGGTCTCCATGGAAGCTCCGTTGGGTTTCTCCTCCCACTCCTGCTTCACTCCCGTGTGGTCGGCCAGCAGTGGTTGTGTGTCACCTTCCAGGGCAGTGCTGCTGTCACAGGTTGTAACGACTTTGGTCACAAGGACACCAACGGGGACGGTCCTTGGCTTTGGAACTGGTGGTTTGATGGCCTCCAATGTCTCCTCCTGTGGCTTCAAGTGGTGGCCCAATGGTGAAGTGGCAAATGTTCCTCCTTGCTTCATTGTCCAGCTGGCACTTTCAATGGGGCTGGTGGCAGGGCCTGCAGGAGCTTCCATGGGGGGTTGTGGGATCTGTCTTTGGCAGGGGGACAGCAGAGGTGGCTCTTGGTCTGAGTTTCTCCTGGCCTCCATCTCCCTGTTCTTCAGCATCTGCCGGTGCTGGGCGCTGGCCTGGGAGACGTCGCAGACTTTGATGCGGTTCATCTGCGAGAGCTTCACGTTCTTGATCTTGGGGTCAATAATGTTGATGTAGCCCAAGACTTCGCTGCCAGGCTCGGGGTCGGGCTCCACCCACGTGGGCAGATAGTCAAACATGTTGGCTTTCTCCAGATTCAGGAGGCCAGGGTGGATGAGCATGGAGAGGTCTGCCATGTCTCCGTGCCGGTCGCCTCCCTGGCCCTCAGGCACAGCTTTGCCTTTGTTATCTGTCTTCTGGTTTTTGTCCTGGTTCTCAGATGAAGTCTTGCTGATCTGGTCGGCGCTCTTGGCCTTCACCAGGGCGTATTTAGGGTTTATCAGCTTCTTCACCACGGCGTTGGCGGGGGTCACCGGCACGATCGAGGGCAGTGTTACAGGCTCGGGTTCGGGCTCTTCACCCATGGAGATGGACTTGAGGCTCACCCCCTTGGACATGAGGTAGAGCTCCTGGAACTGCTTGTCAAACGCCTCCACCACTTGGCCCGAGAGGACTGTGATGACATTTCGGTCTGTCCTCGCCGCAGACCAGGTGAAGCTGGAACAGAAACACATTGGACACTGTCTGAGCACTCGCTGGTAAACAACACACCTCTCCCCAACCCTGGCATTCCCTGGGGGATTGATGGTGCCAGTAGGAACATGATCTCACTGTAAACATTAATAATAATAATAATGGGATTGACAAAATAGCTCTCATCCCAAACTAGAGTGAAGGGTTGAAGTCTTGAGCACAGTGGACTTGAAGTAAAAGTAAAAGGTATCTAAGTGGGCCATTTAGCTTTTCACTGTAGTGTTGGCTGCTTTTGCCTCCTCAGTTTGGTTTGGTTAAGAAAAGTGAATCATAAATGGATGTGGTTTTGGTTGTGGCCAGAAAACAGGAAATGTTTCAGTTCCACATTTATAAAACCTGTCTTTTAGAGCTGAGAAGCTGACTGAGGGTGATCTGTTTCTACCAAAGCAAGTTTTCATCCAAACAAGCTGGAAAGTACTTTGTGTAGGAAATGTTTAACTGGAAAAGCTGATGGCAGCGTGAGAGCTGGGACCGGCTGCAGTTTGGTGCTTTGGTCCTTCCTTGTGCTCATCCTTCTCCATTGGCAGAAGGAATTGATGTGTCCTCACCACCTCTGAGAATGGCAGGTGTCCTAGATCTGGCAGCCTAGGGGGTAGTGGG
Organism: Calyptomena viridis; assembly: GCA_013390005.1. Lineage (NCBI taxonomy): Eukaryota > Metazoa > Chordata > Aves > Passeriformes > Eurylaimidae > Calyptomena > Calyptomena viridis. The sequence continues at coordinate 558,192 of WEIV01017851.1, read as the reverse complement.
GACTCTTTAGGGCCCTCTCAAAATCTCCTTGCAAAGTTACCTCCCAGTTTAGGAGCAGGGGAGCAAGTCTGGGTCAGGGTCCTGGGGCTGGATGGGGACCAGGACTTGGACCACATGGGTTCATATCAATCCTTTGACTGACACCTCCATGGGGTGGGCAAGAGGAGACACTGCTGATTACCTGTAGGATCCACACATGGCTCGATCCCCGTCCACGAACATGAACTTCTGGGCCAAAGCCCCTTTGAACTTGGTGGCTGAGCGTGTGAAAAACTCTGTCCCGCCCGTGCTGCGGATGCGCAGGTTCTGCAAAGCAAAGGCAGATGTGTGAGCAGGAGCAAAGGGATGCTCTGAGAGCATCATCCACCCCTCCACTGACACCCCTCTGGGTGCTCCACAGCCCCTCTGAGGAACAGAACACTTTGTGGCCAGCTCAGAGGAGGCCACATCAATGGGGAGATAGAATAACTCATCCGAGGCCACTCAGCAAACCACAGACTCAGGAATTTCCTGCTTTGCCCATGTGCTGGGCTGTATTTTCCACCTTTTGAACTCAGTGCTGCCTGTGTCAGTGGGTGAGCAGTGTGTGATGGTGCTGCCAAGTGCTCTCCATCTCCTGAAATCTATGCAAATACCACTGTGGGAGAGGGGGTTCTTCTCCTCCTCTCCAGTGGGAGATGTATGAGGGCATTAGGGGGAGGTGCATGTGGACTTGGTGGCAGTGAGTTTGTCTTCCACCACACTCTTCCCTTGCTGTGCTCCTAAATTTCAGCACCTAGTCCTGGTTTTAGGGATTGGTGGGAAAAAAAGGCAATGGGGCAACACGTTTTCAGCCTCGGGAAATGAAACCATGTGATGTGGGAGCAGGAACCTGCGGAGGGGAGTGGGGTGTCCTACCCCAGGGATGGAGGGGCAGCCCTGGCCCTGTGAAAATGTTTTTTATCTCCAGTCTGGCTCCTGGCTGTGGCCTCTCTGTGGAGGGCACATTCCTCAGTTAGCAGATAGCATCTTCCACGGCAAAGGGGCTCCCTTGGGTGGGGAGAAAATATTTTCTTACGAAAGCACCTGCATTCCTTCTGTTTCTGCCGGGATGTTGGTGATACCGTTGTTAGTTAAAGGCTCTGTGTCATCACTGGGTCATGCCCTCCATGGCTGTTTTCCTGTGTGCTTTCTTTTGTTTTTAAATAAAAGCACCAACAATATTTTGTCTTCCCCTCCCTCCAGCCTTTCTCATCTGCTTCCTTGGGCTCTCCTCTCTCCCTGCAGACCATGACCAGGAACAGCCCAGATACACCCCTGGTCCCTGGCAGGAGGGACAGTGATTCAGTGCTGATTTTAGCATGATGTGAAAGCAAAAGCTTTCCAGGGAAGTTTCACACCCCGAGCAGAGAAGTTTGGGGCATTTTTTTGTGCATTTGATTTTTTCTTTACATTTGCCTTTTTGCCTTATGTAGCTGGGGAGACAGCGGTGCTGAGCAGCCCAGTTTCTGTCAGTGAGCAGCACTGGGCGTGCTGGGGGCTGGCTGGAAAGCAGGCTGGGCTGACAATTCCCATTCCTCTTCCACGTTATCCCTGCATGTGGGGCTGCCAAGATTGGTAGTGCCTGGAGTGCATACGCTTGCACCCAAAGCTTCATCCCCTGCCCATCACCAGCCTGGGTGTCGATCTCTCCCACTCAGAGCCAACCCTTTGCCCAAACTCAGGGAACAGCCGTGATTTTTTCCCAGGTAACATCCAGGGAACAGAGCTCCCCGTGCCAGTCCCCTTTCCTCCTGGTGTATTGCTGCTCTATTAAGTAAGATCTGCTTGTTTCATCTGTGCCAAGGCGAGTGCCCAGCGGGATGGCCGGGTGGGTGAATCACTCCCCAGGCACTCACCGTTGCTCAACGAAGCGACTGCCTTGCCCAAGCCAGTTACTAATTGCCAAGCAAAGGCACTGAGATAACGAGGGATGTTTCGTTAGCATCTCCTGGCTCAGGACGCAGCTCCCAGACTCTGCCCTACTTTCCTCACCGCCTCCTTGCCCTGCTGCATCCCATCCCAGCAAATTGGCTGCAATATGTGGCAAATCCCAACTCCTAGACGTTTGCCGAGCTCTGCAGATGTTCTCCTGCTTTTCCAGTCCTGCCACCGGGCTGCTAATGCAGGAAAACACCGGCATGTGTCAGCACTGGCTTTTCTGGTCTCAGAGCAGCAGCAGCCTGCGGGATCCCAGACTCTCCAGGGAGTTTGGACGCTTGGTAAAAGCTCGGCTGAGTTTGCTTGAATTGTTGGGAGCAGCAATTAAGCCGGGCTGGTGAGCACAGTGGGGCCTGGCTGGCCAGTGCTCTGGGCTCCCTGCATGGGGGTCCCTGAGACCCAGCATGTCCCACCTCGTTCCAGCCAGGTGTGAGTGTGTCGTGGCTCCTACATGTTCCTGCTCAGCTGGGGGTTTGCTCTCACCATAGGCAAATTTGGCGAGCTTGCCCAGGCACGGGCCTTCCCGGCAGTCATTTGGCAGCCGGCGCACGGCCGGGTGACGTCAGGAGCAGAAACATCACTTTTCTGCCAAGCAACGGGCGAGGCTGAGCGACTCACGGCTGGAGAGGGGTGTCTGCAAGCCCCGAGTGAAACTGCTGGGCTGCTCTGGTGTGTTTGCATCTGATGCAGGCAATGGGAGTGTTGTGCCCAGTGGAGAGCCTGGGACTCTTTCCTGTGGCTGGAGCCTGGCAGGAGCACCCTGACAGATGATTCTCTCTGCACCCCCTGAATGTACACGGATGTGTAAGGGGAGTCCTAGAATCCCAGAATGGTTTGGTTGGAAGGGACCCTAGAGCTTGTCTCATTCCAACCCCCTGTCATGGGCAGAGACACTTTCCACTAGACCGGGTTGCTCCAAACCCCATCCAACCCGGCCCCCTGGATTTGGGGCACTTTGGGCTGGGGACTGACCCCTGTGCTGCCAGGCATCCTCTCTTCTGCTTTACCTTTCGTGGTTTTACATGGGATTTGTGCATAGCAGTCATTCCATGTGCATCCACCAGCACTCCAGGGCTGGTGAACATGGCATGTGCAGGCAGATTAGTCCCTCCATTGTGTGCTGCCCAGCACAGATGAGAGCAGTGAGGGCATCCTTGGCAGCTGCTGGGGCTGCAGGCAGAGTGGGTGCCTCCCTGCTCTGCTCCCGGGCCTGTGCTGGGGTGGAGGCTTCAGAAAAGGGGAAAATCAAGTTTTTTAATTCCAGCCTCTGACTTGCGGGACAGCCCAAAAGCGAGAGAACCAGCCTGTGGTTGCTCCTGCCGGTCCTGCCCCTGGGGCAGCAGCAGGAATTGGGGCTGGCACTGGCACAGATCCAGCCCTGGCACAGCATCTGCAGCTCCTTCCCTCTTGCCAGCTTGTTTCCCAGGAGCAACTGAGCTTGAGGGTTGCCCTGGGCTTTGCAGTGCCGTGTGTGACTTGTGCCTGCCTTGTGGGGCTGCACCTCCCCAAACAACCCTCTGTCCCAATTCTAGCACTGGCTGGGTACCAGCAGCCCCCTGGGATTTCTGCATCCAGCTTTGCTGGTTGGAAATCCACATCCCTGTCACTCATCCATTCCCTTCCATCCTGCTGTTCCTGGATTAGGGCATGGCCTTCAGCTTTGGTTACAGGAAAAATGAACTAAGCTCATCGAGCACTGCCCGAAGTTTGGGGGTTGTGATTCCCACAGACAGGAGGGAGCAGAGCTGATAACTCCAATTATCTCCCTGCACTGGAAGAGGTTCCCTGGCTCCAGACCCTTGGGTCATCCCTACCTTCAAGTGCCCGGCGTGCATCTGGGCTCGCTCACACATCTGAAGGAAGTGCTTCACGTTGGTCTCATCCAGAATGATGTAGACTCCCACTTTCCTCTTGAAGCCTGCATCCAGGAGATCCTTGAAGATGTCTACATCAGTGAACATATCCATGACCACCGCGATGACCTGGAGAGGGGAAAGCAGAGATGAGTCTGGGCAGCAGGGTGGGAACAACCCAAGGCATGGTTGGTGCTTGTTTTGAGAGAGGCAAAACAATGCCACCTCTGTAGGAGGCTGGGATTCGCTGTGGGGGAGCCCAGGATCACCCCCAGCTCTGGCCAGCATGAGGGTGGAAAGCAGGAACCCCCAGTTCCATTCCTCTGCTGTCACTGTGGGAGGTTTGATCTCCCAAAGACAGGTAAACGTGGCACTTGGTTTAGTGGTGAACATGGCAGTGCTGGGTTAGTGGTTGGATTTTATGTTCTTGGAGGCCTTTTCCAAATGTAAGGATTCTGTGGTTCCAGTGGTGGCCCATAGCAAAATAGACCCATGAAAAATGGGTTGCTGAGGGTGAATCTAACTTTCCTGCTTTTAACAAGCTCCACAAATATCAGAATCCAGTTTCTGGCTGAGAAGTTTGGTGTCCCTTTGCTACCAGCATTGCAGGGAACACCAGAAGGGAAGATCTGATATGAAATGACCATAGAATCATTAGGATTGCAAAAGACCTCAAGGGATCATCGAGTCCAGCCTGTCCAAAGGCATGTTGCACAGAGTGGTTGCTGTTGGGGTTATCATGCATGCTGATGTTGAGAAAAACAGTGTAAAATCTAGCTAAAAGCTTGTTAGAAAGTATCTGGTAGCTCTGAGGTGCTCTCAGGAGCTAAAATTACTTTTAATACCCTCTAAACCCAGGCCTGGGTTTGGGCTGATGAGGTTCCTTAAAAGCAGACAGGAGTTCGGAGCTCCTGGTCCCTGTGCCCAGCTGTTCCAAGCCCTGGCTGCTGCTCACATGATGTGGTTGGATCCAGAGCCAGCTCTGCACTGTGAGGCCAAGGCAGAGCACCAGGGCAGAGGGTTGTTCTGCCATCCCTCCTGGTCTCACTGCCCAGCACAGAGTGCCTCTCATCCTGCACAGCATCCCTCCTTCCTCTGGGCTGTACGAGAGCAGGGCAGAGCCGGGATGGCAGCGCCAGCCATGCAGTGACATAAGGGTTTTGTCACACAGCAGCATCACAAACCTTCACAAGCTGGAGCTGCCTTTGTACCCAAGGTGTTTGCTGCCCTGGCATGGCTGGGGCACATCCTACAGGTGTTAGGAAAATGGATCTGTGCTGCACTGGGATTTCACTGGAATGGCTGTCACAGGGATGGCTGTCACAGGGATGGCTGTCACAGGGATGGCTGCCTCCTCTCATCCCAGGAGAGAGGCTTGTCATCAGAGTGCTGGCATGTCCTTGTCCCATGGTTGGAAACTCGCTGGTCCTCTGTCTCTGTGGCTGTTCCAGGAAGGTGCCCAGGACTGAGGGAGATTTATGCTCTCAGCCCTTTGCCCTTCTGGGAGGGCTCTGCTGGCTGTGGCACGTGGCATTGGGAGGTGACACAGGCAGACCCCAGGATGCTCCTCCCTCAGGAAGGAAGGAATTGTGATGGTGCTGAGCACTTGCACACACAGACACGTCCAGCCCAGAGCTCTCAAAGCATCAAGCTGCCTTTTAATTAGTTTTGTGCTGCAGGACGTGGAGAGCTTTAATTAAGCAGAGAATTGTTTGTTATGACGCTGCTGGCTCTTCCCTTCCCTTTCTGCAGATGGAGTGTGGAGCCCCAGCACTGCTGTCCCCAGTGCTGCCCTGGCCTCCCCAGCCCCACACGAGCATTTTGGGAGGTGCCAGTGAGCCAAACAAGGGCAGACCTTACAGCTCAGCCCCTTGGTTTTAACTGAATTCCCATTTATCCTCACCCGAGAGCCTCTCACCAGGCTTTGCCATGAAGGGCTAAATCCTCGCTCCCTTGTGCATCCCCTTGTGTATTTTGCTCATCCTCCTTGTCCTGGTGGAGAAACTGAGGCAGGAAATGGAGTGACTGCTTTGCATGGATGTAAAGTGGGATGGGTTCAAAGGTGCTCTCGGAGCTCTGGACTTGGATTTGCCGCATTCAATGAGTAATTGAGGGGGAGCTGAGCTGTCTGCCACAAGTCCTGGGTGAGGGGCACCTGTGCAGGGATGGTGTGTGCCCGGCTTGAGGAGGTGGGTTTGGTGGAAGACTGTTTTCTTCTCTCTCTGACACCGATGATCCATGTGGCCGTGGTCATGTCACTTTGCCTGTGTTTTCTCCAGAGGAAGTCAAGGGCTCATAAAATGGGGATGAGAATAGCACTGACCTTCATTTTGGGAGGAAAAGAGCATTTTCCCACTGTGGCCCCACCATTCCCAAGGCTGTCCCCCATCCCAAGCCCCGCTCCCATAGGGAGTGGCCCAGGGCAGCCAGCTCGGACATGGGGAGGCAGCCTGGCTCTCATCCACTTGCCCACATTTTCAACCCAATTCCTCCTGCTTGGCTGGTGCATCCTGTCGTTGCTCAGCTCCTGCTCCCCTCCCCACTGCGTCTTGCCTGCAGGACAGGCTTGGCCTTGGTTTGTCACTGGGATCTCACACCAGTGTGCCAACACTGCCTTGGCATGAAGTGGGCTGGCAGAGCAAGGATGGTGCTGGCAGTGCTCCTGATGTGGTGACTGTCCAGGGTGAAATCTGCTGCTGGGCTGCCTGTGCTTGAACCAGAGCTGGGACTGGCTGGATCTGTGCCAAGCTCAGGCACTGGGACAATCTGCAAAGACTTGAGGCCTGTTTGCTCTGGAGCAGTGAGATCCTGTGTGCTATTTGCTTCCCAGCCTGGAGAATAGGATTATCTGGAGCAAACTGTGCCATCCAGCTGTAAGGAGTGGGGTTGGCACTTTTGTCCCTATTGCCTCTACCAGGGCAGCACTTGGTGGTGGGGACATCCCCTCTCCCAAAGCCCCTTTGTCACTGTGTCATCCCAGGAAGTTTTGCCATCCCTTTTGCCATTCATATGGGAGGTGCAGAGGAATTCAGCCCCAAATCTGATGCTCCCAGCACCCACGTGGGTGATGCTTTTCTTTCTGGGGTCCCAGAAGCTGCCAGGATCCATTGGATACAGCAGATGTGCAGGTGCCAGGTCCCAAAACCACAAGGAGGGACAAGCACAGCATCCCCCTGGACACCAGGCAAATGCTGTTGGGATCCTTCGGAACAGCTTTGATGAGCACATAAACTGCAGGATCATGTTTTATAGAGGAAGTTGCAGCTCTTTATTAGCTCACTCTGAATCATCAGATAATGACTTTTGGGGCACACCACGTGGGCATTTAATAAATTAGACAGGCACCAAAGCACAATTAGAGGAAGCGTGTTGGGATGGAGGAGAGGTGGGACAAGTAACATTAATAATTGCTCTCCCTTGTCGACCCTTTCATCCAGAAATGGCAGAAGGTTTTGTAAACAGTAATTAATAGGGCCTCCCAGACTTCACTGGAAGTTGCTCAGGGTAATTATATCACCACAATCCCAACCTGGAACCTCAAGTGCAGAGAGGAGGTCAGAGTCACTGCTCTCTCCAGTGGCTTTGGGCCAAGGCCAATATTTTCAGCCTGCTCTGGTTTCTGGTCAGATAGAGCCAAAATCTAGAAAAGAGGAGAAAGATCTTCCTTCCTGCCCATCACAGAACCACAGAATCATTAAGGTTGGAAAAGACCTCAGAGATCATCAAGTCCAATCTTTGACTGATCACCACCTCATCACCCAGACCAGAGCACCGAATGCCACATCCAATTGTTCCTTGGACACCTCCAAGGATGGTGACTCCACCATTCTAATGCCTGACCACACTTTCCATGAAGAAATTGTTCCTGATATCCATGCTGTGAGCTCTGCAGTCTGGGAATGCGCAGTGAGAAAGACACAGCTGTGCCATGGCTGGACCTGGTGAAGGTCTCCAGGGTGAAGCCTGGTGATGCACCACATCCCCGACCACCTCTGTTTGCTGGCCAGAAAGATGGACATTTTCTGGGAGAACAGGGACATGACCACAGGATCTTGCCTCTCCTCTCCTATTTATTCCCAGAAAGAAGACAGGAGCATTTGCATCTCCCTCTTTGGCACGCCCGGATTTGAAGCTCTGAGAGAATCTGAGCTCAGCAGTGTTTGGTCTCCTTCCTGCACCCTCAGAGCAGTCCCACATCCCACCTTTCAGCTTCCTCACCCCAGCTCTGCCTGCATGATCTTCCCAGCACCAGCAGCACTCACATGGGCTCTGAACTTTCCTCAGCCAGGCCTGTGAAGGACTTTGCTCTTCTGGCCACGGGACAGCAACTCCTGCAGAGGAGTCTGGGGTTCAGCACCTGGGAGTGTTTCAGACCAGGTGTTTGGGACGATGTCTGGAGCAAGGGTCATCCTCTGAGATCTAATAGCAAACCTCTCCCCAGTGTGTGCTCCTTTGCAGGTGGATGAAGAGCACTGCTGGTGGGATGGGACAATTTGCCAGGGATCTCCCCAAGGAGGACAGAGCACATGACCAGCCTACGTGACACGTGATGAGGTGACAGCAGGACAGTCCCTTGGTCCACTCTCAGCTTCCTCAGCCAAACTCTTTCACCTTTGAGCTGCCGTGAAGAACTTGAGCCGCAGCTGAAATAAACAGGTTCAGAGGAGGGTGGTCTATCCCAGTGTCCCTATCCTTAGGAGCATCCACAAGTGTTCTCCTGAGCATGACAGCAGGTTTAGCTGCAGTGACCACGGTCCTCAAATACAGGGTGGGAGACAATGGAAGAATCCCACTTTCCAGATCTTGCAACTCCTGCCATCCCTAGACCCTGCAGGATGAAGCACTCACACAACTCCACATTTCCTGGGGTGCCATAAGCTCCAATCAGATTCCTGCATGTCACCAGTGGTGTCACCATGTCTCATCCCACCGTCAAGAATCACCCAGACTGGGAGGCAGAGCCCAGCCCTGCTCAGGGGACATCAAGGTGCTGGTGACAAGCACAGCAGCATCAACCACGACCACGTCCATGTGGCTTGGAGAGGCTCCAAGGGGAGGTGGGGATGTGCAGCTGCCTGACTCAGCCGCCAGCTCTGCGGAGCAGGAGGAGGGTGTGGGATGACTCAGGAGATGTCATTTGTGTGGGGGCAGGTGGGAAGTGGTGAGTAGGCAAAGCCAGGCAGGAGCTGCAAGCCCAAGTCAGAGGCAGACAGAAAGACCCGAAGATGAGACATTATTTGTTGTGGGATAGTTCTCCCATCCTCCATCCCATGGGACTGCAGCCCTCCCTCCTCTTTGCCCTCACTGCAAAGTGCTTTGGCGGGGAAAGTGTCACTTTTGTGAGGTGACAGTGGCCAGAGATGGCTCCTACCCATAGTGGGAAGCCCCGACACCCACATCAGCCATCCCTGTGAGCTGGCTGCCTTGGATATGTTGGGAGATTAGTTTTCCTGTCCGAGACAGATCTCTTTGTACTTAGACCCCTGGTCCTCTGGTCCTGGAGAAGCTCTTGACAGCTGCATGTCCCCAGGTTTCCCTCTCTCCTGCCAGGATCTACAAACCCCAGCACTGTCCCTGGAGGAGCCAGGTGAACCTGACACATCCCAACCTGTCTGCCCTACTCCATAGCCACACTGGCAGTGTCTCCCTGTTTTCCTGCTAAAGTATCCCCTGGGCTGGGATGCTCCTTCCCTGGAGCCCTCACGGTATTGGACATACAGAACTCAAAGAGCTTCAACGCACCAAGGAACCAGAAGGTACCGACCCCTCCTGCACTTCCCATCTGGGACTGGGTCACCTGGAAATACCAGCAACCTCTGCCCACTACTGCTGGCCTTTAACACACACCATCATCTCCCTCCTTCCTTGGTCCATCTGCCCATGACACCAGCCTGACCCCATCGCTCATGCATTCCCACTCCCTGCTCCTTGGTTTGATGCCACAGAGAGGACAAGTCTCAACCCAAACCCCTTCAGCATCTGCCCAGCCCTGTCCTGCTCACCAGCTCATTGTTTTCCTCTGAAAGCCAGAATGGGACCAGCCTGGAGCACAACCATCTCAGGACAAACCTGACCCTCGTATGTCAGTGCCAGACCAGAGGCTTTGCCTATTTTGCCCCAGGGCTGCGCTGGTCTCAGGACCATGGACTGGACAGACAGTGGACACAAGGACCAAGGCCAGGCCATGACCCCGGGGTCATGTCCTGGACAGGTGGTGGACTGAGGGCCTGAGGTCAGAACATGACCCCAGGTTCCTTCATGCTGTCACATTGGGAATAACAATTGTGAGGTGCCTGGGACTGTGGGCTCACAGCTGGGAAGCAGCTCAACCCATTTTTCTCCCTGGTGGTTTCCCCAGAGCCCCATAAGGACCCTGGGATTAACAATGCTGCCGTGTGCATCACGGGAAGGGTTGTGTTGCTTCCAGGGAGTGTTGGACCAGATAAACAGCATCTTCAGCAAGACCTGATCCCCAAATATTCGTCACACAGAAAAACCCAAACACTAGCCCGTGCTGCCTTTGCTTGGGCAGAGCTTCCTGCAGGACAGGGATTGCCTGGCTGAGCAGGACTTTCAGCAGGACACCCTGGGGCAAATCCTGCCCCGTCCCCGTGGTGCACCTCACCTTCTGAGCCTGGCAGATCATCTTCCGCACCACCTCCTTGATGTGTGCTTGCCCCTCGATGGGTGGTTGCATGTAGACGGTGGCACGGGTGACCCCACGGTAGGCGATGGTCTCAGGCCAGCCCAGGTCCAGCTGTGGGATGGAGCGGTCAGATCTCTGGGGCCAGTACTCCAGGGAAGGAGCTATGTCCTGCTCATCCCCTTGGCTGTTCCTGTCACCTTCGCTGTCCCCTGTACTGCTGCCGTGGCGTGGGATGTACTCAGAGCCAGGGTCATACGTCTCCAGTGTGTCCAGGATCTTCTTTAGCTCCAGTTCGGAGAGGAAGTCCCTGATGTTCTCCCTCTTCAGGACCTCATAGAAGGCATCGGGGCCACGGGAGGCCAGTGCCTCCAGGGCCAGCCGTTGCTCCTCGCTGTAGAAGAACTCTGGCTTGGACTCGCTGGACCTCCAGTTGACGTGGCTGTCGTCCAGGCACTGCACCTGGGAGAAAGCCATGGTGACCCTGCACGCCGGTCCTCTCTCCCAAGAGATCTCTGTGCCCCCAGTGATCACCGGATATAGGCAATAAATAAGGAATTAATGATTCTCCAGTCTTTAAACACAATTTCCTTTGCTTCGCCTTCCCTGGCTCAACGGGCAGCTTGGGAAAGGCACCGCTCCCTTTTCCAACGGCTCCTGCCACGCCGGAGCTTTTCTCTGCCGAGGTGGAGGATTTGGTTTCTGGCTTGCTCCCGGCTCCACTCGGTGAGAGGGCTCCAGGCAAGATAAACACGGAGCTTCCCACGGCCGGGGCAGTGTGTCGGGGCAGAGACAGCCCCAGGTGTATGTGCACCACCAGGAAGGTCCTTCACCTCCGAGTCCACGCTCTCCTCATCCTCCACTCTCCCAATACAACAATAATACCGTCGAAATAAAAAGTGGAAAAGAAACAAAGAGAAAACCAGCTTAATGAAGGGCAGCGAAAAGCAGGATTTCTCGGCCGAGACGCCGTCCCTGTTTATCCTTCCTGGAGAAGCGGGTCTGGCGGCGGCGAACGCTCCCCGTCAGTCTCCTGTGCATCGCCCTTGGCTGGCAGGTCGATGGTTTGGGGCTCCTGCCAGCGCACAGTGCCGGGGCGGACAGGTAACAGCAAGAAGTGAAAAGAGGAAAAGGAAAAGAGTGATTCATCCCTCCGCCCTGCCCCACCTGCAGTCACATGTTGCCTTCACACATTCCCTGCCCTGCCCGATTAACTCTTTCGGCTGATGCGCCCTCACACCTTCGAGCCGGTCCGGGACCCTCCGGGAGTGTGCGGGCCTTGGAGGGCGGTGGGTGGCTGGGGAGGGCTTTGGGTGTTTGTCTTAAAAAAAGCGTCTCTCCCCTGGAATACCCCCCTCTCTCGGTGTGCCGGCTGGTAAGTCAATATTTTCCAGGAAAACAGCTCTGTCCTGTGGTTAACCCCTCCTGTGCTGGTGTGGGAGCTCGGAGCCCACGTGGGTTCCGGGGGGCAGCACCGGTTGGAGCTGCCAGAATGGTTTAAAGCTGCACCGAGGCAGGTTTAGACGGGTTGTTAGAGTTTCTTTCTGGAGAGAGTGGTCCAGTCCTGCAATGGGCTTCCAAGAGAGATGGTCAATTCCTCAAACCTGTCAGTGTTTAAGAAGCATTTAGACAATGCCCTTAATTTTTTATCAGCCCTGAATCGGTCAGGCAGTGGGACCAGATGATTGTTGCAGGGCTCTTCCAGCTGAAAATATTATATTCCATTATATTCTGTCCTGTCCTGTCCCCTCCTCTATAAAGTTTGCAGCACAGACATGCACACGGTCATGTCACCAGAGCTCACTACAGCAGATTTCATTAATAACTGGGAGACGGACAAAAAACCCCACCCTGGATTCACCAGTTGGTGCTCACAAACCAGAAATGTGGACCTTTCTCTTAGAAGCTCAGATGAAGATGAATTTCAGGAATTGGGGTCAGATTCTTGCACCAATGCAAAAAAGGAAAGTGCCATGGGCTGTGTCTCGCTCCCTTGCGTTGGTGCAGCTCATCTGGATTTGCAGCCGGATAAATGAGGGCCCTGCTTGAGTCAGGCTCCCGAGGCAAAGCCACCTGTCTGCCCGGGTGCTCGGCCATCAAAGTGCTCCTCTCTGCAGGCACAGTGGCCTTGCTTTGTCCCACAGTGACAAATCATGTGTGGGGTTGTGCCCAGCCCTGGTTTGTCCTGCGCAGGAGATGGGAGTGGGGTTGGGGGACATGGGTGTGACAGCTCTTTGTTGGGTTCAGAGAGTCATTTAGGTTGGAAAAATCCTCCAAGAACATTGAGTAGAACCCAACACTGACACCAAACTCTGACACCAAACTATGTCCCCAAGTGCCACATCTATAATGTGGGGAGGAATGAAGCATTTGGCTCCTACTGAATGTTGGCTCAGGAAGTGTTTCAGGTGCACCTGATGATTTTATGGAAAGGCTGTGTTGACTCCACACGATTTCCCAGTGGTGGGATGTCACCTCCATGCCATGGCCTGGCCAGTGAGTGGTGCAGCAGAGACTGAGAGACCTGCAGCCCAAACTGGGTGTTTTAGGTGACATTCCAGCCCTCATGAGCAGGGGACAGCAAATGTGACAGAGCCAAGCACTGAACCAGCACCCACAGAGGGGTCTCCAGGACCTTATCCCAGTTGTTTTCCCCCCTTGGGTAGGTTGGGAGATGCCCTGGATCAGTGCATGGAGTGTGGGTATGCGTGCCATGGCTGGAGCGTGCTGTGGTTGTCCCCACCTCAGCCACCACCACCTGCTCCGGCTGTTTTTATTGTGCCAGGAGATTTATGGACTCTTTAGTGGGGTGTGTGCACTAATGATTTATTACATGTGGTGTTAAAGGCTACATCCCATCCATCGTGTGATGTGCTGGCTCCTGGAGTCAGCTGGTGGGGACAAATTGGGATGGCAGAGCCCCACAACTGGAGCAACACCTGATCCCTGCATGGGGCAAAGACACCTGGATCCCCCATCCCCAGTCCTGGGGGCTTCTTTGCCCAGGTGTCTTCACCCCACATGGTGAATTGGGTGCAGCCCCTGTTTGCAGGGACAGGTTGCTGTAGCTGAGCAGGTTGGTCCCCACCATTCCAGGTGTCTCCAGGCTGATACAGCTGGACAGGCAGCACCCAGTGCAGACACAGCCCCCCTCCTGCAGATGACTCCTCCTGGCTGCAAATGGAAGCAGTAATTACAAGCTCCTAGTTAATTTTCACTCTCTAGCAGAGCGCCTAAAAGAGAGGCAGTGGGTCAGCTTCTGGTGTGGGGGCTCTGTTGGGCTTGTCTTGGGACTTCCCTCATACTCCAGGGTCCCACCAAGGGGTTTGGTGCCAGAGCTGAGCCCTGGGACGGGTGTTCGGGCTGGAATATAACACCCAGATGCTGCCTTGCTTTCTGGAGCATCTTCTACCCTCCAGCCACCAACCATTTGCATGGAGCCATGCACAACGTGGTGGTTTAGAGCAGGGAAACTGAGGCACAGAGACGTGATGGCAGCTTTACTCACATCTGCTGGAGGACAGAGTCACCGGAGCCCTGGCTCTGACTCTGACCTTGGGGAAAGGCGGCCCAGGTTGGAATTTTTTGGCATCCTTGGGATGTTCTGAGCATTGTCTGTGGTTGCTCCCATCACACCCCACACTCCTTTATAGAAAGCCCCAGGGTGTCACCAGCTGGTGTTTCAGGCAAACTGGGGGGCTGAGGGCTGTACCCCACTTCAGTTGGGGGTCACCATGCAGGAGAACCAGGATGATGCTCCCAGCTTTGTGCAGGGATCACTCGTGCTCGTCCTCGCACTCCTGAGAGGGTGGATGCAGACTGGAGAGCCAGGCAGCCCATCCATATTTAGCCTGACATTAATTTCCATCCATTTCAATATTTTCTGAGCATAACAATTAAAAAAAAGGGGCTCAGCGCTCGTTGAGCCACAGAAATAATTGGGTGTTGATGGTCCTGGCGTGCTGCCACGCACGTCCTGGGAGCTGCTGGTGCTGCCCATGCCTGGGAAATTGCCACAACGATGCTGGCCCAGTGTGTGGGGATGGGTAGTGCCTGCCCCGGGGCTCTGCCACCTCCAGCTGTGGCCTCAGGTCCCAGCAGGGCTCTGGAAGTCCTCCCAGGGCAGCTGTGACTGGATTAACGTGGTGCTGAGCTCGGCACTGGCAACAGGACGCGAGGGGATGCTGCTGAGATGGATCCTGTGGTGTTGAGGCTGATGGGGGAAAGAGGTGTGAGAGGCAGAAGTGGATTTCTATGTGGGATGTGCTCCCTGCTTCCCCACCTGGCCCCTGCCCTGTGAGAGGTCTCACCATGTCACCTGCCTCTGTCCCCCAGACTCCGTGGCCTGCGTGGACCCTGAGGAGTGTGCCCGTGTCTGTGGGGCTGCCGTGGGCTGCTCCAACATCGCCTACCCCAAGCTGGTGGTCGAGCTGATGCCCAGTGGTAGGTGGGTGGGAGGGGGTGACTCCATCTCCACCAGGCTTTGCCGCACCCTGGAGTTGCTGCCATGTCTTGGATGTTGGGGGGGAACCCATGGGCCATGTGGGTGGGTTTGTGTCAGGTGGGTGGTCTGGGTGGGTTTGTACAGGGCACAGCCCACGCAGCCCCTGCAAAGGTGGCTTCAGAAGTGTGGTCAGGGTACGTGGGTGACCACACCACAGGCACCACAGGGTCTGGGCATCCCGGGATGCAGCTGGGTGTTCTGAAACCCCATCCTTGCCCCAAGGGAGATCTCCCATCCCATCCCATCCCTCCTGGGTTCTGACACTCCCTCTCCTCCGCAGGGCTGCGGGGTCTGATGATTGCGGTGATGATGGCTGCGCTCATGTCGTCCCTGACCTCCATATTCAACAGCAGCAGCACCCTCTTCACCATGGACATCTGGAGGAAGCTGCGGCCGGGGGCCAGTGACCGGGAGCTGCTCTTTGTGGGCAGGTAGTGACCGGGGGTTTCGGGGAGACTGGTGGGGCCGGTCCGGCCTGCAAAGTGCCTACACTCAGCCTGGTTTATGCAAGGAAAGCAAGCCCTTGGACTATATTATGTACGAAATGCAGACGGGGCGTTTAGCCGGTGCGAAGCCTCTCCCCATTGTCTCCGGCCCGTTCCCCCGGGGAGCCACGGCTGCTCCCGGCCGAGGTCACACACAAAGCACACGGGGGAAATTCACCGGGTGGCGAAGGGCAGCGCTGCCCAGACGTGTCCCGGCTGCTCCCGTGGGATGGCGGGAGCCGGCGGGGAGCCCGGGAACCTGCCCGCGGTGCCGCGCTCGGGGCGGCGGAGTCAGCACTGGGGAATGCCCGGCACGGTGCCACGGGGCCGGGAGCGTCCTCGGCGCGGGGCAGACAATAACAAGGAGAGAATCTGGGTCAGGGCTCTGGCTGGGCTGCACTGAAGCTGTGGGGAGGGTTGGCTGCACCAGCGGCTGCAGAAACAGCTGTTTCTTGGCATCTTCCACCTCCAGAGGGTGGGAAGGGGATGGACAGCGATCCTGGGGAACGGTGGTCCCTCATGCTCCCTCATGGGAAGAGGGGTGCTTGTCTCAGACCTCTCCCCTCCCTGGCACTGGCTTCGCTGCCGGTGACAAGGGCGTGACAACGCAGGACAGCTTTCCCGAGGATGGATAATGAGTGTTTGCAAAGGGCTTTGCCCGCCCGGGGCGGGAGTCGCTGCTGCGGTGGATCGCGGGCGCTCCGTGAGCGTATCGGATGATGAGTGTGAGCAGGACGCTGCGGACCGCTGGGGTAGAGGCAACGATAAGCGCTTTGGGAGGGAAAAAAGCTGTTTAAGCTGCGAGTTTGATGTTTTCCTACCCGCCAGCATGGAAAGAGGCGGCCTGAGGTTATTGCTGAGTAGCTGTCGGGGGGGGTCCAACCGCCCCCCGTATCCAACAGGGTGGGGATGCCCCATCCAGGGACCATGGAATCACAGAACGGTTCGGGTTGGAAGGGTCCTTAAAGATCATCTCGTCTCAACCCCTTGCCAGCACAGGGAGGAAAGGGCTTTGATTATGGGATCAGAAAGAGCTTCCAGTTCCCGGACATGGTGCTTGAGCTCCTGCTGCGTCTGTGGTGCCTCACTGGAAATCCCCGCTGGTGGTTGATGTGTGCTCCATGCCAAGGCGGTGGCGTGGTGGTGCGAACACCCGATCCTTCTCAAATTCCCCCAGGCTGTGCCGGGTGTTGCTCTCCATTCCCTGTCCAGTTCTCCACCTCGGGCTGCATGTGGAGCTTGGCACAGCCCCCTGGCACCTCCAGCTCCAAACACTCTCAGACATTCCCATGTTTTTCCATGGTCTTAAACCATCAAGACCAGGTTGAACAGGGCTTTGAACAACCTGGTCTAGTGGGAAGTGTCCCTGCCTATGGCAGGGGGTGGAATGAACTGTTCCATGATTCTATGATTCTCTCCTCTGTGGCTCACAGACATTCTGAACAGAAGGATTTTTCCTGTGGGTCGGGGCATGCATTTTATACTCAGGCTGGTTCCCCTTTCCCCAGCACCAGGTAGCAGTGGGGGCTCCAGCTAGAGCTGTTTTCATCTTATTATTTCTCATATTTTTTCCTACTTCTGCTTTTTGAGATGAGCAGATGGAGATGTAGGAAATTCTGTGAAGCTGTAAATAAGCTGAGCTGAGCTATAAATACAACGGCTCTTGGGATGGGTCTTGCCCTGGCTTGGGCCCAAAATCTGGGGTCTGGCCAATGCCTCGTGCTTCAGAGGAGGGTGATGCTGTGGGGTGTGGTTGGGATTTGGGAGAGGATGAGGTCAGGGTGATGCTGAGGACTAACACACCCTGTCACAGCCTGGCCAGGGGAGCTGAGCACAGGACAGCTCAGTCCACATCCCCACTTCTCAGCTGGGTGCCTTGACTGGACATGGGGGTGCTGAGAGCAGAGCAGAGCAGAACACCCAACATCTGCAGCTGGTGGCTTTTCATAGTAAAAGTGTCCATTCCTGGTGTTTCCCCATGGCAGGGGGCAGGGAGCAATTTAGCAGCCCCCTGGGGCAGGGCAGGAGCCTGGGGAGTGCTCACCTGCTCAGAATGGAACAGCACAGGTATAATTAGCATCCTCTGTGGCCCTGGGGATGTCACCCAGCAGTGAGTGTCCCCTCCCTGACCCACCTGAATCTCCTCCTGATTTGGGGGACAGTGATGGTGCACGTGCAAAGAGCATGTGGGACAGGAACATCACCTGCACCACCTTGCTGCCACTCACAGGGTGGTCACAGTGGTGCTGGTGGCCCTCAGTGTGGTCTGGATCCCCATCCTGCAGAGCTCCAGTGGTGGCCAGCTCTACGTCTACATCCAGGCTGTCACCAGCTACCTGGCTCCTCCTGTCACTGCTGTCTTTGTCCTGGCAGTCTTCTGGCCCCGAGCTAATGAGCAGGTACATGGCTGAGGTGGCCCTGGGGACAGCTTGGGGACATGGGTGGTACCAACACCCCCCGTCTGCCCTGCTCCCAGGGACCCAGCAGGGCTTGGGGGGTTGTGGGGAGGAAGGAGGAGGAAGGGAGGAGGTGATGCTGGAGGGGCTGGGGAGAGGAACTGAGCCTGGCTGGTGTTCCCCTGAGAGCTGGTGGGTGTCTGGCATGAAAGAGAGCAGGAGGCAGGTGGTGCCATGCATGGCCACCAAGCTTGGCACAGCCAAATGGGGCTGGGAGGGGACATCCCCTCAGAGGGGAGCCAAGAATTAGCCATGTCCTGACACACAGGGGCCACTCAACCCTCTCCCAGGGCTTGTTGGAGGAAGCAGCTCACGGGGCTTTGTCCCCACACACTTTTGTTTTGCAGGGAGCTTTCTGGGGCCTGATGGTGGGGCTGGTGCTGGGACTGGCCAGGATGGGGCTGGAGCTGGCATACCCCATGCCCCGCTGTGGGGTCCCTGACCAGCGACCCTGGCTACTCACTGACATCCACTACCTGCACTTTGCCGTGCTCTTGGCCACTGCCACGGCCGCCATCGTGGTGGGGGGCAGCCTGCTCACCCCCCCACTGCCCCCAGCCCAGGTGAGCACCCAGACCCCTCACCCCACCCTCCCACCAGACCTCCTTGGCCGGAGATGTTGGTGTCACCCTGTGCACCCCAAGCTCAGCTGAGGGGTCCCCATGGGGGGTCTGGCCTGGAGGTGTTTTCTCAGCAAATCTCATGCCCTTCCAGCTGAAGGATCTCACCTGGTGGACCCTCTCACAGGAGCCCCCCCAGCCATCTGTGTGTGGCACATCCCAGGGCCCCCTTGACGGTGAGTGTGTCCTCGGGGGTGTCTGGCAGGGGAGGCAGAGCAGTGCCCCCCACTCCCTGCCTGTAACAGGCAGCAGGATGGCTTGGATACCCCATGCCTCAGTTCCCCCAGGGCTGTGCCACCTGCCAGGAGGTGGCTGGTCCCCAGGGCTGTCTGTCCCCCACACTCACCATATTTCTGTGCCAGGTTCTTGTTCAGCCAGTCTGGACATCCAGCAGCCACCCAAGGCCGTGGGACCCCCAGTCATGGCTCTCAAGGACACCACGGAGCCCCCGTTCTGGGCCCATGTCTGTGGCATCAATGCTGTTGTCCTGATGTGTGTCAATATTTTCTGTTATGCCTATTTTGCCTAGTGCCCTGAGGAGGGGAAAGGTGCTGGGAGAGGGGGAAAAATGGGGATTTGGGTGATAGTTTTTATTTGTCATGTTTGGGACATGTGGTGTTTAAATCCACTGGTGCAGTGAGCTGGGTGTTCTTAGCACTGCAGTACATTCCAAGGGGTGTGAGGTGTGTGTGGGGCATTTGTAGGGGCAGCAAGTCCCTGGGAGGGGTTTGGGACAGGAACTGGGGTGGGGAAGTGCGGGCTGCAGAGGAAACAAACCCACAGGGAAGCAAAACCACAGCAAAGCTGCAGCTGTGTGAATGCAGCGATGAGTCCACTTTGGTGGGGGTGGAAAAGGAGAACCCAAGGGTGTCACCCAAACACATTTTACTAGCTCAAAATAAAAATCTTAAAAAGCGCCACAATTTGCAGCTATGAACAGCACCCACAGGACTGGATCCCCCTGGATCAACCTTCCCTGGCACCCTGCGTCCATGGAATTATGGGACCCACCTGCATCCTGGCTGCCCACAGCCCTCCCTGGAGCTGGGGCTTTGCTTACAGGGTCTGGAGAGGAGCCAAAGTTTGGGGGACATGTGCTCTCCCCCTCTGTTGCTCTCATCCCACTGGATTGTGGCTCTGGAAAAGTTTTTATAGCCATGGTTCAACACTCTGTGCTCCCTCCCTGAGGAGTACCAGTGCCAGACATTGCCTGGACTGGGAGTCATGGATTTCTTGGGCTCAGGGGAACAGGAGGAGCCACGGATGAAGTTTCAGGGTGGCAGATCCATCCCCCTGCCTGGGGATCACCACCAGCCTGGCCTGTACCTCCAGCACAGCCCACACAGCACTGGGACCTGTTGTGGGGACGGGCACCATCCGTGGAGATGAAGGGACACTCAGTCTGTGTGTGGGCAGGAAGCAGCTCTGGTGAGTGGGGGGCAGTGGGTCGGGGTCCTGCCACTCTCCCGCAGTGCCCTGGGAGTTCACTTCCGGATGGGATGGACGTAGTTCCGAGGGAAGAGGCCGACCCGGCCATAGATCTTCCCCTGCCACCAGTTTGGGTCAGGGCAGTCCAGGACCTCAATGATGTCCCCGCGGAGGAAGGGCAGCTGGGAGCCCTCGTGGCCAGAGAAGTCAAACTGGGCTTGCACATATTGGGGTCTCCTCACCTGGAGGGAAGTCAAGGGCAGGGGTTGGAGAGGGGTCCCTGTCCTCCCTCTGCACCGAGTTACACTGCCCAGGTCCTCAGTGTGACAGGAACACTGTGCCACTGTGGGACGAGGCCTTGGGGTGCCTGCTTTGGGGAGACAGAGAAACTAAGGAAAACCTGCCACAGAGAGAGGGGAGTGCTGGGAAGAGCCTGGGGTGCAGGGGAACACCCAGGGCACAACACTCCCTGTTCCTGCTGCAGAGAGAGCCAAGATGGGTGCCCAGCAGACACCTGCCCCTTACAGGCAGCTGGCACCCCTCTCCTTCCCAGGTGCTTCCCAGGTCCTTCCAGGTGCTGGAGCCTTCCCCCATCCCAGCCTCCAAGGTCCAGTTTTGCTACCTTCACAACCACCACCCCAGGGCTTGGCTTTGCTGGAGTTTGCCCCAGGCTGGCTGTGCCCTGTCCTGAGCTGGTTGGGCTCTGCCACCCACCCTGGGCAGCATCCCTGGCCCGAGAAATGGTGGGGTGTGCCCGGGGCGAGCTGCCCTGCCCTGCTATTCCAGGGGCTTTTCCTTCCTGCAGCACTGGCTGTCTCAGGCTGCTGCACCCTCTCCTGCTCCTCACCACCTCAAGCCGAGGGCCAAGTGCCTGCCAGGCATTAGGGTTGTCCCTGTCCCCTTCTGCAGGGACACTGAGCCTCAAGGGCATCCACACAGCGGTTTGGGGCCAGCCATGCCTCAGCTCTGCACATCCCCATGTCCCCTCCTTGATGGTACCTCCTGGGTCTGGTCCTCATCCCAGAGGAAGATCTGCTGCTCTTTGGCGATCGTGGTTGTCCTGTAGAAATCCACCAGCTCATTGAGAGAGTTAAACTTTTCTTCCCAGAGGAAATACTTGCCGTTCCTCTCCCTGAGCACCTTGAAGTGCTGGACATGCTTCCCATAGCTGTGGAAGAAGGATGGATGTTACCCCAGCCTTGGGATGCTGGCAGCACCCAGACCCCCTTCCAGCAAGGTGGGAAAAGCCTGGGGGTGCTGACTAGCTTGGGATGAGCCCATGGCTCTCACTGCACCCATCCTGCCACAGTGGGGGTGATGGTGGCACTGGGTCACTCCTGGCCCTGCAACAGATCCAGATCCAGAGCTGAGACTCATTCCACAGGCAGTTGAAGCTCAGCTCATCCCCTGGCACAGCGGGATGCCCATGGGCTCAGAGGTAGCAGCATGCCAGCCATGTGTAGGGCAGGTGGCTTTGACCAGGACCACATCTGAGGAACCTGTGGTGAGAGCTGCAGGTCTCAGCTCAGCACATAGTGGGAGGAGGCTGCAAAAGTTGGGATTGGGCTCCCAGCTACCTTGTGCTCCTGAGGACAGGGCAGGCTGGGATTTCCCTTGCAGTACCCCCACGGGTGTACCTGGGGGTGGCAGGCTGAGGTGCCTGCACTGCAGGGACCTTCCTGTGCCAGGCCCGCGGGCAGGGGCAGGACCCGGCCACGCTGGTGACGCACGGCAGAGCAGGGCTCCCTTTCATTATGGGCAGGAACCTCCTCAAATGTTTAATTAGGGATTAGCAGTGTGAGAAAGTGCCTGGCTGGCCTGGAGCCGGCTCCTGCTCCCCCGGCCCGGGCAGGGACGTGGCAGTGATGGGATGAGATGCCCGGGGACAGGCTCTGCCCGTTGCATAGCCCTGGCTGCCGATGCCAAAGTCATTGGGTGAATGCAGCCCTTCACCCCTTGGGATGCTCCGGGCTGTTTGTTCCCCGAGGCCGTGTCCCCCGGGCTGTGCTTGCAGGTTGTCCCCAGCTGCATCGCTACCCACAGGGCTGTGTTTAGGGGTGCCCCTAAAAGGGACCCCCGGCGAGGCAGCGGTGCAGGGAGCAGGAAGCAGCCGGGATGGAGGCGGAGCGTGAGGATGTGGAGAGGAGGAAGGAGAGGAAGAAAAGGAAAGTCCTGTGCGAGACTGAGCCTGGATGCGCTGGCGACACGGCTTCGCAGCCCTTTGGAGGTGGCCAGGGCAGGGATGCTCCCTCACCCCTTCCCCAGCACCGCGTCAGGGACCATACACAAGGGTGGCCCGATGCCTCAGTCCCCAAAATGGGGGCTGCAGGAACCCCCACCACTCTGCCACGTGTCCCACGGTCACTTACTTGACCGAGATGGAGAATTCCCCCGGGGTGCTCTCGCTGTCGCGGATCAGGAAGGCTCCCTGGTGATTGCTCCTGAGGAGCCGCTTCTCTGCCAGCTGCCGGGAGATCCTTCCCGCGTACCACCTGCGAGGGGCACCGGGATGAGCCACACGGGCACGCCTGGACAGCCGGGGACACCCCAGTGCCACAGCCCCACCCCGCGGGATGGAGGCAGCGAGAGCTCCAGTGCCGGCGGGAGCGGGGTCCCCACAGCGCTCCACACAGGGCTGGGACCCCCTCCCCCGGCATTTTCTCCCTTCCCTCCCCCTCCTGATCACATTTTTGAGGGAGGCACCGCAGGGGGCTGTGGGTGCAGGGTGAGCACAGCATCGCCGACAGCCGCGACCGCATCCTGTCACCTGCCGTGTCACACCACGTGCCTCGTCCCCCACTTTTGTTCCGTGTTCCTTGACCCCTCACGAGAAGAGCCCTTCCAGGTGTGGAGCAGAAAACCCTCCACGGCAGAAACCCTTCCTGCCTCTGGAGGTGGAGGAGCAGAGTTCCCATCTCCCATCCCTGCCAAGGCTGTGTCCAGGCCTTTTGGACCCCCAGGCCATGGAGACCCTCTGCTTCCTGTTCAAATTGCCCCATGAATGACCAGCCACAGACTTTAGCACAGAGCCAGCCCTCCAGGTGCTCCCTGGAAGAGGTTGTGTCTCGCTCATCCCGCCTTGTTACCTGGAGCTGTAGATGCAGCGGGATGTGCCCCGGGCTGCCCGGAGCCCACGCGTTTGCTCTGGCATTTAAATGTGATTTACCAGGGGCTAATGATACATAAAACACAGGTTAAATCAGGGATGGATTACACTGGGCTTTAATAACACGGTAATAGGATTGTGTCTAATGCAGTCATAATCCCATAACGCTTTGTTGTTCACCAATTATAATTTATTTAGCAGTGGGAGGGTTGGATTTTGGTGTGTTGGGGGTACGTGGGTGTGCTGCTGCCTCCTGTCCCTGCAGGCTGTGGTGGCACTGGCAGACTGACCCAGCAGGCAGACCCTGTGACTGTTTCCTCATGTGTGGGACTACCCTGGCTCATGGCAGACCTTTGGGAATGGGGATGCACTGTTGGGATCGCTGCCTGGGTGGTAGGTGCTTGAGCCCCCCTTCCCCACACTGCAGGGTGGCACTTACGGGTGTGGCTTGACCTTGATGTAGTTTTTGGGGACGAAGCCCTCGCAGCCAAACAGCTCAGCCTTGTACCAGTTCTGGTCATCTTCCATGTTGAGGATCTAAGGTGGGAGAGGAGCAGGGAGGTGTCAGCCTGGCTGCTGTTCCCCTGGGAAATGGGCTGAGTGGGACCCCTGTTGCTGCTCCAGATCCTGCAGCAACCACCAAAACCTCAGGAAAAAGGGGCTCTGACAATGGTGACGCAATCTAAGGAGGGTTTGGGGTCACCTGGACAGAGCTGGATGTTCCCTCCAGCCCTCTTCAGCTCACCACGGGTGCCAACAGCCAGAAGATGCCCGGTGTTGTCCCAAACCCCTGATCTGGGAAGAGGTGCAATCTGTCCCTGGAGTAGCTGGGACATCAGCCAGGCCCCCGTGTCCCTCAGGATGGTGGCAGTGGGTGTTCAGTGGGAGGAAGTGCCCTGGTGTGAGACGGGTGCTGACACCTGCTTCCGTGTGACACCATTTTCCAGCCTCCCACGCAGAGCCCAGGGCTGGCACAGCTGTGCAAACAGGATCTGAAACCCCGGGCCACTCTTTGGGGCCATGGGGAAAACACGCTGGGAGCCAGGGATGGGCATGGGGGGTTTGGAGCCCTGGGTTACAGACAGGCCATGCCCTCACCCTCTCCCAGGAATGGCTGCACCTGTGGGGGGCTACAGGCTGCCAGGGGTCCAGGAGGAGCTGCTGGAATGGCAGCATCAGCCCCATGGAGAGGGATGAGCAGCTGGGCAGTGGGACAGGGTATGGGTGCCCTCAGCCCGTCACAAGGTGCAGCCCCAGGGATGTTCTGAGCCCCCCTGAAGATTTTTGGGGTTTCCAGTTGGCATTTAAGAGCCTGTCCTGTTGCCAGTGTCTGTGTTTGGGCACATGCTCCCAGCTGCTGGATGCCTGTGGCCCCCAGTGCCTCTGTGGGGCAAGGAAAATGTGTTCCAGCCCGGAGGAGCTGCTGCAGAGCACAGCCAGTGCCACCAATGGCCAGGGAGACCACATGCCATGTCCCAGCAGGGGACGTCCCTCTCTGGAGATGTGCCCGATGGCACAGACAAGCAGTACTCACTGCTGGGAATGCTGCTCTGCATCCCAAAATCCTCAAAGTTGCCTCCTTATATCTCACAGAAAGCCCCAAAGAGGCAACAAAGCCAGGGGCAATGAAAGCGCCGGTGTCACCCCGACTCCCAAGCCCCCCATGGCTGGTGACCCCCTGCCCCCTGTACCTTCAGGGTGTCCCCTTTCTGGAAGGGCAGCTCGTCCTTTTCCGTCGTCTGGAAGTTGTACAGAGCCACCGACTCCATGGCTGTCACCGAGAGGTGTGGAGGGGTCCCGGGGAGCTGCCTGGGGCTCCGCAGCCCGCGGGGCCGTGGGGTCCGGGCTGAGCACTCGGCGCAGCGGTGCCTGAGGGCAGGAAACCGCGCTGATGTCACCGCGCTGCCGGAGCACCACGCGGGCGCTGCCGGCGGGCACAGCTGCCCAGATGTGCTGGGAGGGAGGGGGCAGCTGTGCCAGCCCCTGGGTGCCACGGAACAAAGGGGTCTCCCAAAGGACCTGGGTGCGTTGGGTGGCAGCAGGATCCGGCGCCCCCTCTGCGATGCGTGGTGGGCAGCGGCAGGGATTTGGGTGGAAACAGGATGATGACAGGCTGGACACAGGTTGGAGATGTTGGGAAGAGTGTTTGGAGAGCACGGGCAGGCTGGCAGTGCTGGTGGGGGAGTCTCTGATGTCTTGTAAAAGCTGAGCTGCCAAAAGGTGGCTTGGTGGGAATGGTTGTTTCAGAAGAAAGAAAATCTCGGAGGGTGGGAATGGCGGAGGCGTAGGGAGGTGGGTGGATGCACACACCTGGTTTCTTTGGAATTCAGATTGAACACTCCATGTCCCAGCTCTGAACAGTGAGGTTTCAGCACAATTGATATTGGTTTTTTGTGCTGTGTCCCTTTGGTGGGTTGATTTTTTCCTGCTTTCTTTTGCAGGGCTAGGGAATAAAAATCCCTTTTAGACTAAAACAACCTCCTGCAGCTCTCGTGGGCACTGGGCACTGAGTCCACAGGGCTCTCACACAGGGTATCATTCCCAGCAGGAAGGTCTCCAATGCTGTGCAGCCTTCCTGTGTGTGGGCTGGGATATGAAGCATGTGGAAAATCTGCCAGACACTGGCTTGCCTCACTGTGAGGAATTAAACCAGGGACAGCTGCAGCTCAGGCCCTGCCCATGGATTTGGGCATTTTCCAACGAGGAGCAGGATGCCGCTGCCATCTGCCTGGGGTGGGGTGAGCCACAGTGCTTGCAGGGCCACTGCAAGGACATGGGCTCAGTGATTCTCCTCCTCCAAACCTTAATCCCATTTCTCAAGTGCATCTGAAAAGCAAATGCCACGTAAGACCCTGCTGAGGCCATTTTCAGGCTCTCCTGCCCGTGGGAAGTACAGAGGGATATGTAGGATGGCCCTGGGTGTCCCCACACCCAGCAAGGCCTTGGTCCCCAATGGCTATCCTCAGGATTTGCTGATCCCAGGGGAAACAGAGATGCTGGGAGGGCCAGGAAGGTCAGGGAGGCCGTGGGAAGAGGCTCCACATGTTCTCGCCTGTCACATGGAGGATGGGACTCAGCAAATCCTTGTGTCCTGGTGAGACCTAGGGGATGGGAACTGTGGCGGAAGACGGCTCTCTTGGGATGAGCTTCCTCTGCCCCTCAGTAGCCTTGGTGAGGATGGAGCTGGATATTCCATGGGGAAACCAGCCCAGCAGAGCTGCTGCTCCATCCCTGCTGTGCCCAAGGGCCTGATCCTGTCCCCGTGTCCATCAGCCCAAACTGGATGATACAAAGTCCATTCCAGGGAGCCTGGTGGGGAGCAGCAGGGCAGTGTGAGTGTGGGGGTGTCTGAGAGCTGGAAGGGGTTGGTGTGGGAGAAACCTGCAGCCCAGGAGAGGGTTATCAGGGGTCACAATCCCTGTGCCGTGGGTGGACACTGGGAGCAGTCTGGGAGCTCATCTTCCTGGGGCTGGGAGCAGGGATGCTTGGGGGCACCTTGGGGGACCTTGGACTGGAGCCACACACATGGTCCCACGTGTGACAGTGGGGTCACACAGGGATCCCCAGGTTTGGGTAGACTCAGGACCGGAGCAGGATAGGATCCTGCCACCAGATGGCAGCAGATCCCAGAGGGACACTGGGGACACTGTGAACAGTGGGGACACTGGGGACAGTGGGGACAGTGCCACCTGCCCCTCCACTCACGCTCTAATTGTGCAGGCAGTCCCTTTCTCAGCCCTGTCCTGCCACCTCCCACACCACAGCCCTTCCCTGACCCCCTTCCCTTGCTCCGATCCTTCCTGCTGCCCCGGCCACAAACCCTGTGCAGGCTCCAGGTCCCTGCTGCTCACTGGTGGCCCAGTCATGGCTCACTGTCCCTGGCCACATGTGGTCCCTGTGGGGTGGCCCCCCAGCAGTGAGCTGGACTGATGCCAGGGCAGTCTGCAGCCCCTTCTCTGGGGTGGGAGCCAAACACTTCTGTGTTCAGCTGGTTTCTGGGTGCCCCCTCCCAACTCACTGCCACGGAGCAGGATGGGATTCCCCTGTTTCAGGAGGGAAACAGGGCCCAGTGAGGTGGTTGGTACCTGTGCAGCACCAGCTGCCTCTAGGGAATCCCACTAAGGAACCTCTTATCCTGGAACTGTAAAACATGAGATGCCTGTCACATCCTGTCCTCCAGCTGCTTCATTCCCTGTGAAAATCCTTCTGCCTGCTCATGAGCAGCCCCAAATCTGCCCCATCCCAGGCTCAGCAGCCCTCAGGAGAAGCCTGGATCCCGGTTGTGCCCAG
Organism: Calyptomena viridis; assembly: GCA_013390005.1. Taxonomy (NCBI): domain Eukaryota; kingdom Metazoa; phylum Chordata; class Aves; order Passeriformes; family Eurylaimidae; genus Calyptomena; species Calyptomena viridis. The sequence goes on along the minus strand of WEIV01017851.1, from coordinate 530,848 downwards.
CTGCCTGCCGTGGGGCTGTGCTGCTGAGCCCTGCAGGCTCCATCCGGGAGCCAACAGCTGACTAACCACCAGCCTGAGACATCCAAGAGACATCAAAACAAGGTTTTGGGGGGTTTTCCATCATTTTCCCTCTTGTGCCTTGTCAAGCAGCACACCTTGTACCAGAGCAGGGAAGAGCCTGTCCCTGCAGTGCCAGCCATGAGCCGATGCCTGGCAGGGTGGGATCCCAGGGGATCTGCACCCCCATCCCTGTGCCCTGAGTGTCCTCAGTGTTCAGAGGGACCCAAGAGGTGCCACGGGTTGTCATTGGTCAGGTGGCAAAACCTGCAGCAAAGTGCTGAGCATCAGCCCAGCCTGCAAGGAGATCCCAAAGGATCCCATGGATGTGCAGTGGATCACCCGAGGGCACACAGCACTGGGTGGGAGCCCACTCTGCCCCGGGTTTGACCACCAGCCCATGATGCCTCTCCTTCCACGCAGGAGAATTCCATGACCCTGGGGACAAGTGGAGGAGGGTCCAGGGGGTTCTGGCATCTTCCCTTCCTGGCGTTGGGAGCTGCCTGGAGCACCTGTCATTTCCAGGTTGCCCAATCTGCCCAGCCCCTGTTTCATCAACATCCTGTGTTTACCTGGCTGCAAAACCCCCACACGGGAGGGAGGAAGAGGAGGGAGAGGAGCCTCTTCTCTTTCCACTGGGGGCCTGGGGAGCTTTGTCATGGAGCCATCCCAGGTCCTCCAGCCCTCTCCAGCCAGAGAACCCTTGGTGCTGTCTGGGGAGGACGGGAGAGGAGGGGATGTCTCAAGCCTGGTTTTGCCTCCCGATGTGCTTTGAGCTGGGCCTGGATGGTGCAGAGCTGGGAAGGGTGAGCTGCCTCATTCCAGAGACCCCAGAGTGTATGAGGGCTTTGCTGCCAGCAGTGAGCAGGGAGAGGGAAGGGTCCTGTCCCATCACACAGTGTTGGGAATGCAGCACAGCCTGGAATTAAGCTGCTGCCTGGGACACTGCATGTGAGTAAATCCAGGCACACAAGTCAGCAGAGGTGTCACTCACTGTAGCTGCCTGTGTGCCTGGGGATGGGATCAACCCTTGCGATGGGGATCCGGATGTTTCTGGATGGGGATCCGGATGTCTCTCGAGGAAGCGAGTGCCCCACTGAGGCCCCACGGGGAGAGGAAGCGACATCCTGGGCTAGAAAATGCCACGTCAGTGCCTGTAAATAGGATTTCAGAGTCAGCACTTTCCCCCTGGAGCAGAGGCCACGTCAGTAACTCCTGAGTATCGGATCTTGTGTGTAACCCTATTTCTCTGCAAAGGCCGCTCACACCGAGGAACTTGTGTCACCATTTACACCCTGGTGTAACTGAGTACAGATGATCAGACCTCTCTGAAACTCTCATCATCCCAGAGGACCTGTAGGAAAAAATTTTCAGGAGGAACAGGCAGCAGATCCAGGTCCAGGTGGCCACACTTGGTACAATGCGGCCATGAGAGGCTCCTTGAGGTGCTGGTGGCCTCCAGATGTGGACCTGCATCTCCTCAGGGTCATCACGGGTGGCTGGGGTTGGTATTAGGGTTTCTGGGCTGGTAAATCAGAGCAGGTCCTACTTGCTCATGGTGTAGGTGGGATGGGAAGTGGGACTGTGTTCCTGGGGGAAGCCTGAGGGCAGGAGGCTGGTGGTGGGAACTCAGTTCCAGCACTCGAGCCTAAGGATGGATCTGGAAAAGGACCAGAAATCATGAAGTCTCAGGTGTGGAATTCAATCCCAAATCCGCAGGAAAGGATCACTGAGGGGGCAGCTCCTCAGGCGAAGTGCAGCTGTGGAAGGCAGATGGGACCAGCCTGCTAGGACAGAACCAAACACTTCTGGTGAGGAGCAGACAGAGCAGCCTTTGGGGAACAGACATTGGGTGCTTCTGTGAGGTTCCCAAAACTGAGTTTTGGGCTGATGGATGTGGTGGAGCCTGGCTCTGGGAACAGGTGCTGCCTCTGTTTTGGTCCAGGGCATGGCTGGGATGGAGGTTCAGGTCAGCATCATTTACAGAGCTGTGAGCAATTAATGAGTTAATCATCAGGGCCAGTAACAAATGAAGGATATTGGCCTTCCTGGGTCCTACAAAAGGAGGTGGAGGCCTCAAGTTGGGCTTGTGAGGAAGGGATGTTCTCTCTTATGTTTGTGTCTTAGATGTGCTCCTGAGATCTTGCTGTTCCCTGGGACACCCCAAGAGTGGAAGGTGGGCTGTCCTCAGTCCTCAGTGTCCTGGCTGTGGCTTCCCTGTGTGTGACCTGGAGAGGATGGAGCTGTTCAGGTCTACCTGGATCAGGTACTTGATCCCAGCTGGCAGCAGATCTTGGGTGCTCCATAGCTCTGGTGTGCTGGTCCTTGGGTCTGTCCTGGGACCTTGCTGTGGTCCCTGACACATGTGGGGGTAACTGGGACCTGCTGGGTGCCCTCATCCAGGTCAGGCTCTGCTTTAAGCTGTGTGAGGAATGTTTTCTGCTGAATCCTGCTCTGGAAATGTCTGACGGAGGTTTCTGGGGGAAGCAGCTGCTGTAACATTTGGCCATCAATCTTCCTTTTTGGTGTTGGGCTTCCTGCATGGCTTATGGGGAAGGCAAGGTCCCCATATCAAGATTTCCTGGATAGACTGGTGCTGCAGCATGGATGGGATGGGGAATTCTCTGCCATCTCTTGTGGGTCCTCAGAAGCTGTTCCCAGGCAGTTGAGGCTGGAAACCCACCGTGCTGCATGTTGTGAGCACAACATAGAGGTGGAGAGGGTCCCATCATGGCTTTGATTTGCATGGAGGAGAAATCGGAGGGGTCCCTTTAACTGGAAGCTCTAAAGGAACTGGGCAGGGAGGTGTGGGATTTGGGCGTGGAGGCTGTTTGCTGTCAGTGTTTGCCATGGAGGAAGGCTGCTCGCCCTCAGCATGGGGTGGCACGAGTAACCACCCATGGGCACGGGAGCTCCGTGGCTCCCACAGGGCTTCTTTTAGGGGAACTGTGAATTTGGTCACATCCAGACACAGCCTGGTGCCCGAGCAGATTCTGAGAAGCTCCCCCTCAACAACAGCATCTGTTATTTTTCTAGGATTTAAAGAGAAAAACCCAACCGAGGAGGCTGAGCCGTGTGCGTAGGTGAGGGGACTGTGCTGTCACTGCTGTGACTCACTGGGGAGGGCTGTGATTCCTGGGAACGGAGAAACGTAGGGGGAAATTGTGAATGATCCCTGGCAGAGGGTGGCTCAGCTCTCCACCACAGAAGTAGTCAAATTTTGGTTCCTCCTTAGGGCTGGCTCGTTAACAAAGAAGTTATTAATAACCAATTAAGCCAGAGCTCACGTCACGCCTTCCTCTGGAAGTGTGGCAAGAGTGGCCACAGTTCCTCCTTCGGCACCAAACCCCACCCTGCTGCTCTGGGGGGATTTGGGCAGGTGTCCCCTCGCTGCAAGGCTGCTCTGGGGGGGGACTTGCTCAGGTGACACTTCCCAGGGCTGGGGGGGACTACCAGTGCAGAGGTGACTCGGGATTTGGCCACTGTGTTTTTGGCTGAGCTCCTGGTGCCCAGGGAAGCAGGTGTGCGAGAGGAGCCCAGGAATTTGGGCAGTGCCAGGCCAGATGGTGACAGCCCGGGGCTGAGGGCCAGTGGCCAGAGGGAGGAGGCTCCTTTGCTGGCCACTTCCTAAGGCTGAGGATGTGTGTGATGCCACATCCCGGCCACGCTGGCGATGAGCCGGGCAGTGGGAGGAGGGAGGCTGCTGGAGCAGGGCCCGCCGGGATAATGCATGGAGCGCCGGATACGCTGGAAAACCCGAGAGAATCCGGGCACTGTGCTCCTCCTGAAACCGCCTATTCAGGGCAGAGATGGGGAGGACAAGAGGGAGGAAGCGGAGGGAAGATGGAGCACTGAAGCCCTCTGTGTGTGGCCGGCGACGGATGCAGGTGCAGCTGCGGATTCCTCGGATGCTCCGCACTGCCCTTTCCTGCGGGGAAGCAGGAGATGCACTCAGGATTCCCCTCAAAGTCCCCAGCTCTGCTTTCACCGTGATTTATTCCTATTGCCACAGTGTCCGGTGCAGCCTTTCCCCCTATGGAGCCTCTAGGAGACAGGTCTGTGTGGATTCTCTGGAGTCTGATACAGGGTTGGGCTCTTCCTCATCACTGTGACCTCCCTCCCCTCCTCAGCTGGCCATCCACAGGAAATGTTTAGTAATTAACTAGCTGTGAAGACTCTGCCCAGCCTGTCATTGTGCTGGGTCTGGAATGAGCAAACAGCCTCAAAGGTTATGTGGGAGAATCCACACGTGTGGCCTCGCCTGTCCCAGCCCATGCAGTGCTGCTGCATCCGCTGACCTTTGGAAAACCAAGCTGGATAAAGCTGCTGCTTTGGTGGCACAGTGCTATCATGCCACTTTTCCACAGATTCCTTGGGAGCCTAAAATAGAACCGAGGGATTCCTCCCTGGGGCTGTGTTGGGTTGTGATTTCTGATCCATCAGCAGTGGAAATCCAGGGTATTTTCACTGAAGCCTCTCCAGATACCCATCTGTGTGAATGAGCCCAGGATCTGCCCTCTGTTAAAGGAACACTGCCCAGGGGTTTGCTCCAAGATGTGTGTTCTTGCTTTCTGCTCTCCTAGCAAAAGCTCTGTGCAGCACTCCTAGGAGGCAATTCTTCCTCTTAAATGGAAAGCCAAGGCACTGCTTTCCCTTGAAATATTCCTGTAGAGCTGGAAACAGCATTCATTTCAATGGAAGAGTTTGAGATCCCCAGGAAAATGGGGAGCTGGGCCACCTCCCTGTGACGCTGATGGCAAAGGAACAGCGTGGCTCTGGCAGGGCTGGTGGGTTGAGTGATGTAAGGCACTAACATTAGCACAGGTAATAAAAGCCCTTCCCATGGAGGTGTGTGTCTGGCACACACACACTGATGCACTTGCAAAAGCAAGCAAAGCTTTTAGCAAAATGTTATATATTTGTGTTTGTACACTGTGTTCCTTTCGGCAAGCATCTGAAATGCAGATTTGCTGTTTTCCTTCCTCCCCTCTGTTCCTCTCTCTGGCTGAAAGAGGAACTAGGTTTGGGTTTTGCTGGGTTTTGGGCTTTGCTGGGGAGCTGTGGCTGGTTGACAATCCTGGTCACTGCAGGCCAAGCACCTCAGTAGCTTGTGGAGCTGATGAGGGGAAGTAGGACACAGTGGTGTGTTATGTCCCCTTGTCACATTAATGTTCCAAGATGGTGTTCTGCTGTGCTGGAGAGGAATTTGGGAGGGGATTCACACTGAATGGCCCTGCTGGTTCTCCCTGCTGCAGGATTTCAGTGCCATTTCATGGCACAAAGCTGTGTCAAGGGAGGTTTAGGTTGGATCTCAGGAAAAGCTTCTTCCCCCAGAGGGTGGTTGGGCACTGAACAGACTCCCTAGGGAATGGTCACAGCCCCAAGGCTGCCAGAGCTCCAGGAGCATTTGGACAACGCTCTCAGGGACAGGGTGGGATTGTTGGGGTGTCCTATGCAGGGCCAGAAGTTGGACTCGATGATCCTTGTGGGCCCCTTCCAGCTCAGGACATTTTATGATTCAGCCTCTGGCATTGCCTTGGGAACAGGGGTTGGAGGCACCACGAGGCACTGGATGCCCTGCAAGGGCTCAGATGAACAATTAGAGAGAGTTTGATCGTGGGCAAGCTCCAATTCCAGGCAGATTGAGCCATGTGCAGGGGAGCAGGGCTGGCACTGATGTGGAGGATGAGAGGGCTGGAGGAGCTCAGGGAACCTGTGGAGCAACAGAATTAGTCTGGACTGAGCACAAAGGACTGGAATCACTCATGGGAGACCCTCAAAACCAACCTGGGATGGTGCTGTATCCTCTCTCCAGTGTGGGCACCTGTTCCTTCTTCCTCTGGAGACCAGGAGAGTAGCTCAGGTTCTACATCCCAAGCTGGCATCTGCTTGCTGCTTCCTCAGCTGGGATCAGGATTGCAGCCTCCAGGGGTTTGCAGCTGTGCTGTTCTTGGCTCCTCAGGGCAGGGACAGCTGCTGGTCCAGTAAATTATTTTAGCATGTGTTTAAATCTAGGATGGGCCCTGAGCACTCCTGGGTGCTGGAGGCTTATGGAATGTGCCACCTGCCTACAGGTGGAGGCTTTAGGGTGGAGAACATGGCAGTTGATGGAAAACCTAGGGAAAGGCATACAGGGATGGAGGTTTCAGGAGAAACCCAGAACAGCTTGTTTGGGAGAGCTGAGAAAAACAGCACGTGGGTGCTGCACTTGGCCTCTGCTCTCAGAGATGATAAACATGAAGGTTTGAAGCTGGGAGCCAATGTGTGGGAAGATAAGAGCATCCATCCTGCTGAAAACCAAAGGTGTCCAGTCCAGAAACTGAAACCCAGAAGTGGTTTATAGTGAATGTGGGAGGATATGGTTGAAGAGGGACTTTTCACAAGGGCATGTATTGATAAGAGGTAATGGGGAAGGGCTTTAAGCTGAAGGAGGGCAGAGTTAGACTAGATATTGGAAAGAAATTCTTTAATATAAGGGTGTAGAGGCACTGGCACAAGTTGCTCAGAGAAGTTGTGGACTCCCCATCCCTGGAGTGTTCAAGACCAGGCTGGATTGGGCTCTGAGTAACTTGGTCTAGTGGAATGTCTCCCTGCCCATAGTGGGGGAGTGGAACTGGGTGATCTTTAAGGTTCCTTCCAACCCAAATTGCCCTATGATTCTATGATAAATACTGAAAGTGGGTGAGCAGACAGAATTCCTTGTGTTCTCCTAGGATGCAGCAGAACAGGGCTTGGACACCTCCTGAGCCAGAGCTGTGTCTGCAAGATGCATCTTGAAAGAGGTGCCTACGAGTGACAACGTCTCCAGTTTCCTCCCTCCCTCGGGGTCTGATCTCAGAGCAACACAAGAGGTCCTGCCCTTCCCAGAGGGAAAACACTGGAGTCTCACGTTTCTTTCTCAAGTGCAAGCTGGAAAAGCTGATGCAGAAACACTTTGGAACACGCCTGTAACGAGGAGCAAGGCACACAGTGCTTGTGTGGAAGTGCCTGTCAGTTCTCATTAGAGGGTCAGTTTGGTGGCTTTTTGGAGGAAATCATCTGCACGGCACAGCCCTTCCTCCTTGAGTGGGTGAGATCCTGCTGAGTGCAAAGCCCTTCTCAGCCCAACTGGGGAGGTGTCACAAACTGTTCTTCCGGCCCACTGGTGACAGATGTGGGGGTTTTCATGACATCAGGCAGTTTGGGCTTCTTTGGTTTTCACCCTCCTGGTTTGGGTTGTTCAGCTTTTACATTTCACCCAAGGCCACTTTCAGTATTGCTCAAATCTGTTGTGGCTGCACCATGGTTTGCACCCCTGCCCCCTCCCAACATGCTCAGAGTGACATGCAAGCACAAAAAGAGGCTTCTTGAGGGCCAGAGCAAACTCTGCTGTCTGTAACAACTTGCTCTGCAGTTATTTTTGACTGAGGTTGTTGTGGTTTGTGCCCCAGAAGACACTGGGCTGTGCACAGGCAGTTCCCAGCAGTGCTGCTCTTTGCCTCTTGCCTTCTCTGATCAGAGATCTTTGATTTCTAAAGATCAGAAGGTTTATTTGACTTCCTCTAATGTTCAGGGTCAGGGAGAAACCCTGCATTTCTCCATCTCAGTCCATAAGAATGTGGAAGCTCGTAGGAGTATTAATTACAGCTAATTATAACCTGCTTGCCTAGGTAAGATGCTCAAATGACTCCTGAGACCTGCTGTTGTTGAAAATGGACATTTTTCCTTAACCAAGGAAACCTGTTTTTGAGGAGCTCAGAGCAGGGCTGATCCATGGAGGAGCTTGGTCAGGTAGTGTTAGGATAGAACATGTTCTGGAGAAATTCTTGCCTGCAGTGCTGTGCAGTTTGTTTGCTTTGTGGAGTCCTGATGACTTGTCATGAATCTGCTTGTTGATCACACAGGGACCATGTATCTACAGCTCTGCACTGTTGTTCAGGGGTTTTTTACATTATGAAAATTCCTGGGAAGCCCTGTTGAGCATGAGGTGCTCTTTGTTATGGGGAAGCAGAGACAAGTTTGGAGTCACAACTGTGAAGGCACGTAGGAAAGTTCCAACTGGCTTTTCGTGAGCCTGGCAGTGGAGGAAGTTACTTGCAGAAGTGGGAATCAGAAACTTAGAAATTGGGCCAAGTAATGAAGTGACTGGCTGGGTGCTGTACAAACAAACCCAATGCACAGCCCTCAGTTTTCATCTGTCAAGGGGAAAAACTACCAGCTTTTCAGTTGGGATAATCAGTGCTGAGCCAGGGATGTGGCAGCACTGTTCCAATCTCTTAGTTTAAAAGACTGAGCATAAAATACCTGCAGCTTCTAGTGCTTGGTCTGCTTTGGGGGCCTCATTTTGGCCTCTGTGTCTGACAGCAGTGCTGTGAAATTTGGGCTAAAACTGGCTGTAGATGTGCAGCTCAGCTCCCAGGGCTACAGCTGATGTGGCTTTCCAGGCAGCCTGTGCTTCCACATGCAGCTCACCATGGGATGCTCTGGGAGCAGAGCACACATGAAGGAAGCTCCAGGTGATGTCCCAGGTCTGTGAGCAGCACAGTTGTGATGTGATAATGCTGATTTCAGTGTTAGTCCCTCTGTTTGACCCCAGGTAAATGGTGAATGAATTGCTGCACCTGCTTCCTGTGGGCAGGGTGGTGCTTCGCTGGATTTTTGTGCTTTGATGTGAAACTCCTTGTGCTGGAGGGTACCATGTCCTCTGATCACAGGCTGGTCACACCAACCACTTCTAGAAGTGTACAAGTCTTTGCCTCCCTCTCCAGCAAGGTAGGACCAGCCAAAATTCCTGTCCCACCAGGAGCAGAGGAGACCCAAATTCCAGAGGATGTTACAGAGCCAGGAGCATGACTCCCTCATACTCTCCTCATAGTGAACCCCACAGGGTGGTTTCCCTCAAGGTGAGAAACAGCTGGGAGGAGTGAGGATAATCCTTGGCCATGTGAGATCCTTGTGCAACAGCACAGGTCATCCTGCTCTTTGGCTGCTGTTGGGAAGCCTCTATCAGTGTGAGGATGGGCCTGGGGCAAATGGGAGGGTCTGACTCTTTGGGAGACATTCTTTAGCTGCAGGAATGATGAGGAGGAAATCTGGGTGATGGTGTCCATCAGCTCCATCCTGGCAGGAAGTCCTCTTGTCCTGGCAAGGAGAAAGCCAAGAGGGATAGAACAAACTGTACCAACTGCAATGGAATACTTGTCCTCCAGCAGGAGCTTACAGGCTCTGACTTGGTGACTTGCTTTGAGGAGCCAGATGGTGACACTAAATGAGCCCAACTTTGCTGGGCCTGAATCTGCCACTCAAAACTATGCAGATGGTCCTAACGGACAAGTAATCCCCGCCTGGAAACAAGCAGCAAATCCAGGTTCTTCAGGTCAAGTGTGCTTATTGTATCACACAAAACAAGAAAAACACCTCTTCACCAGTCAGTGGGGTCTTGCACGGTCCCATCCCCTCCTTTCTGCTCATGTGGGTGCTCATCTGACCCTCTGGGGAGCTGGTTCAGGGAGCTGAACTGGCTGAGAAGCAACACTCCCCCCCAAAGAGGTGATTAGTCTTCACCACAGGTGGTATAAGCTGGTGTTGGAGGTAGGGAGGGAATGGGAAGGAGTGGTGGAGGAAGGGCAGGAACCACAACACCCTGACTTAGGTCAATTAAAACTTGTGGAATTTCACCCTGAGGCCTTAGTGGGATTTAATGTAAGCAGTGCAGTAGCCTCCGCTTCTTGCTGTGGCATGGGAGAAACTGCACCTCTGGAGCAGTAAGGAGAAAGGAATGAGGGAAGGTGCCCACAGATGAGAACGGCTCCAGCTTCTAAAGAAACACAACACTTAGTAATTACTAGAACTGAGCACATTTCCAACGTCACTGCCTCTTGCAGTGTCAGAGCACATTCATTTCGAGAAAACCAGAATGTGCTGGGCTTGCATTCCCTCTCCTCTTTTCATGAATCTGCTAACGTGTTCAGAAAAGGTCTGTTTTGAATACCCATATTAGAGGTGTATTAATTTTGAACCTGTCAAAAGGCACATTTGCATTGGAAACAGTTCTACAAGTTTGTCTGCATCACAAATGAAACGAAACTCCTCCCGTTCTTTCAGATTCAACTTGGGTTGATTCCAGCTGAACTCAGGCACAGGCTCTCTGGGCTCTACTCTCCCTCCCCACCTTTCTGGTTTCTCCTTGTTAACTACATTTTTTTTAAGGATGTTTGAAGAAACCAGGCTAAAAACGATGGGACCTCAACTGTTATTTTTGTTCTCCCTGCCTTGTAGATGAACCCTCTAAGTGTGGTAGGGCTGCAGACCCTGTGGATCCATGTGTCTAATTGAAGCAGGCAAGGCTGTAACTCAGACTTTGCATATTTCAATGAAATATTCATGAATCCAGGAGGGAATAACCCGGGGTGAACACCAAGTTGTATAATCTGAATATATTCTCTATCACTGTCAGCAATGTGCAGGCAGCTCAGAAGATTCCGGGGAGGGTCTGTGCTTGTTGAGAAACATCTCTCTGCTTTGGCTCTAAGGACAATAATGATTGTGTTTGCCCAGACTATTTCATTAGCAGATTTCCCCAAATTGGACACTTAAGGGCCCAAGTCCCCATTTACCCCATGTGGAAGCATGTGGCTTCCCAGGAAGGCTGAGAAGCTCCAGCTCCCACTGGAGTTGGTGTGAGTGGAGAATGCCCAACCTCCCAAGACATGAGGCAGGTTCTTACTATTTAATACAAACTAAAGTGCTGAACATTAAACACACCTTCATTAGATGATGCTCGTCTCTATTTTTGAATTGATTCCTCTGAAGACCTGTAGGTTTGGAGTGGGAAGGGAAATCAGTAATGGAGCAGAATGACTGTGATTTAGAGCTCAGATTGCACCCAGCCAGGGCTATGCATCAGGATAATGAGATTCAGTCTTGTTTGCTTACAAGCACTGGAGACAGAAGCAGAAAATGTGATCCACCAAACCAGCTCTCAGGAAATGAGAAACAATAGAGCGAGGAAATCAAATTTCAAACTGGAGGGATATATTTATCAAGTTTTCCTCGGGATTTTTGCAGAGCTTTTGGGTGTTCTCTGAGCAGTGTTTTTTCGGGCAGCCGACATATGGCTGGAGGATTAGATCCCTGCAAAGCACCGTTGTTTGTGACCTATTTGTTAATGCAGGGCTGGGGTCAGTGAGAAGGGACAAATGCACTTGTCATTGTTTGGTGCTTTTCAAGTGCTGTCCCTGTTGTCACTCCCACCATGGCCAGACATTTGGAACTATCTCATTAGCTAATTAGTGGTGTGCTCAGCCCCACGTGGCTGTAGTTGCTGTGTGGGCAGTATTCCCATCGTGGCTGTGGAACAGGCCCTCCTGTGGCCTCTTGGCAGCTGCTCTTCCCGAGGTTAGTTGGGAAGGCTGGGCAGAGCTGAGGGAGGACGTGCCTTCCTCATCTTCACTGGGAGAGCCTCTTGCATACCAGACATCCCAGTGCAGCTCTGCTCCTTATCCTGCTGCTCCTTGCCATCCAACAGCTCCTCTACTCCCACTCTGGATTCACTGCCACCATCTACTCTTTAGTGACCAGTGACAAGACCAGAAGGAATAACAGGGAACTATCAGGGGATGTTTTGCTTGGGTGTTAGGAAAAGGTTTTTCACCCAGAGGGTGGTTGGGATTGAACAGGCTCCCCAGGGAAGTGATCATGGTCCCAAATCTGGCAGAGCTCAGGGAATGTTTGGACAATGCTCTCAGGCACATGGTGGGATTCACAGAATCACAGAATGGTTTGGGTTGGAAGGGATCTTACAGTTTATCCAGTTCCACCCCCATGCCATGGGGAGGGACACCTTCCACTATCCCAGGTTGCTCCAAGCCCTGTCCAACCTGTCCTTGAATACTTCCAGGGATGGGGCAGCCACAGCCTCTCTGGGCAACCCGATCTCATGAAAGGTGTCCCTGATTCTGAAGGAAGGTCCTGAGCAGGGCCAGGAGCTGGACTCGATGATCCTTGTGGGTCCCTTCCCACTGGGAATATGTTGTGATCTGCTTTCTCCATGGATTGCTCTGCTGCTGCTGTGGTTATCAGGGTGGTGATCAGCTCCTGGTGCCCAACTCCTGCAAATCATGGCCTTGAACTCTGGTTCTGCCAATGCAGCTGAAACACTGTGGGCTGGGAAGGATCTGAGAATGTCTTGGGTCAATATCCAAGGTGTGGTACAGCCTGGTCCAAAGGATAGGGCAGGGCTGGGATGGGAAGTTTTCTACACCCGTTCCTGTGTTTAAAATTGCAGGGCAAATTCAGTGACGTCCTGTTGCTAATATGAAACAAGAGACAGAAATCCACTGCCATGAGTTCTCTCTCTCCTCGAGGGACCACCAGAAGGGAGCATCCCTTTGCAGTTTGGGCAAATCCCTGCTGGTGCAGCTGTGTGCCTCTGGTACCTTCCCAGTGTAGCAGGAATGCTGCAATTTAAGGCATTAATGTGGATATAATAAAAGTAAAGTGTAATTTTACTTGGCTGGCTTGTTTTGCTCACACTAAGTGCCTTGATCTGGTTGACAGAAAACAGTTTTTTTGTCAGAGGTGTTCCAGCTGCAGGAGCTTTTTGCTGGGTTTGCTGGTTTGCACATTTACACTGTAGACAGACACCTGGGATAGAGCTGGGAATGGCGAGGAAGCTGCCTCTTGCTCCAAAGAGCTGTCTGCCCAGACCTGGAAGGAAGACAGGCAGGAGAGAAGGCAGCAGGAACAATCTAGTTCTTCCCATTTTATTTTAACCAAGAGCTTTTTTCTCCTTCTTTAGAGCTGTCAGCACCTGATCATTAGGATTAATGAACATGCACAGAAACATTGGGTTTCCATCATTGCCATTTCCTTCTAAAGAAGAAAAGGGGGAAGCATTCTTTCAGCTCCTGCTGATAGCATCAGATCAGTGCTGATCCCTTATATTTTTCACCCAGAATTTAATTCTGCCTAGCTCAAGGTTAATAGCTAAGCCAGCATTGCAGCTTGCTGCAGATTCAGAGCTTCCCAGCTCCCAGATGGTGTTCAAGGCATTGGAACTCGCAGCATTTCTAAACTAGTTGCTTTTACTGCAGCTCACTCGGTGTTCTGCTGCAGTCCCTGTTTTTCTGTATTTGAACTTCAAATCTGTGGCAGGTTTTACTGACTCCAAGGGAGAAAGGGCTGGGCTGTAAGTAGTGAATGCTGCATCCCTGGAAGTGTTCAGGACCAGGTTGGATGGGGCTTGGAGCAACCTGGAATAGTGGAAGGTGTCCCTGCACATGGCAGGGGGTTGGATTGAGATGGTCTTTAAAGTCTCTTCCAACCCAAACTATTGGATGAAGTTTGCAGCGCTTGGCCTGCCTTCCTTTCACTTTAAAGCAATACTTCATACACTGGATTTTTCTCCACATTTCCATGTTTTAATAAGGCACGATTCCTCAGGAATCTGGGTTTTAAATAACCAGTAGCACTACCAGGAGCCAGCTGTGATCCGAACAGAGCCAGCTTCTCCCCTGACCTGCACCAACCCCAAGCATCTCCCGAGCAATGTCCCATTTCCTTGAATTGTCTCATGGTTTCACGATGGGAACAAATATATTCCAGGAGAACTACAATGGGAGCAGTAACCTCCTCCAGCCCACGAGGCCGGACACAGGTTTAGTTGTTATCCCCAGAGGGGAAGGACGTCAGAAAGCTCTGACCCACCCAGACCATCCAAAATGCATCCCCACCGAGCTCCCCTTCATCGTGGTGACCTGAGAGCTCCATCTCTGATGCATAAATGTGTCCATAAAGTGTCTCTGGATCCATATATGTGGTTGTTTTGTACTGGTGGCTTTGGCAGGAGGAGGAAAGCGCAGTAACTGCGCTGTGTGAGGCAACGGGAGCTGCGCCAGGGGAGGTTCAGGTTGGACATTAGGAGGAATTTCTCCACAGGAAGGGTGGTTAAACATTGGAATGGGCTGCCCGGGGAGGTGGTGGAGTCACCTGGAGGTTTCTAAAGAAAGACTGGACGTGGCACTCAGTGCTCTGGTCTCTTTGGCAAGGTGGGGATCAGTCAAGGGTTGGACTTGATCTCGGAGGTATTTTCAACCTAATGGATTCTGGGATTCTGCTTTGGGAACTGGCAGCCCACACTGGACTCTTTGCCACACTGGACTTTTGGGGGATACCTCGCCCTGAAATCAATTTCCGCGGGGAATTGTGAGCATGGTGGGACTCCTCAAGCATTCTCCTTCCACCAGAGGTGTCCACAGACCCTCTCTAAAATGTCCCATGATCCATAAATGTGGTTATTTGGTACCGGCAGACATTATTTTGTACTATTTAGCTCTGTTTTTTGGGGAATCCCTGGCCCTGAACCCCGGGGAGCCCCGAGCACGGAGGGGGCTCCCCAAGCCTTCTCCCATCAGAGGCGGCCATGGACCCTCTCCCGGGGCTCTGCCCGGCGGGTGATCCCGCCTCGTTCCTCCCTGGCGCCGAGCGTGGCTGCGGGGAGACCCGGCAGAGGTCGGAAGGAGGGAAGGAAGGAGGGAGGGAACGAGGGAATGAGGGAAGGAGGGGACGGGCAGCGCCTCATCCCCCCCCCGCCCTC